>NW_019167995.1:0-42538 GCF_002303985.1 Durio zibethinus
ATTATATATTATTTATATAACTAAAATTATTGAATAATAATCAATATATAGTAATTACTTATTAATTAAATCAAAAATGTTAATCTATATCTAATTTATAATAAATTAGATATATAAAATAATATAAGATTTAATCTATTCATATAAATAATTATATTAATATAACTTTATTTAAAGTATTATTATAATTAATCTTATTAATTATCTTTGATTCTATAATTATTATTATAATATTATTCTATAATTTATTATCAGTAAACTAATACTTATTATTAATTAAACAATTTAAAATTAATAAATTATATTTAATGATTAATTCTTATTACATAATAATCATCATCATTATTAAACTAAATTTAATTAAAAATATTATGAATATTAAATTCGTATAATATTCATTGTTATAAAACATATATTACCTCTGGTTATTATATTAATAATTATGTTAATTATATTACTAAATATTAATTAATATTTAATTGAGTAAATATTAAAATATTTAATATTTTTAATTAATTTAATAATATTTATAATATATTAATATTTATACTAAATAAATAAATTATAATGTAATTTAATACTATAAATTAATAATTATTATGTTATTTAATAATTATTTCATAAATATTAACTAAACATTAGAAGTTTTAAATTATTTTAATATAATTATTATATTATAATATTATTTTTTTATAATATATTATTAATATTATAATTATAAATTTATAAGTAAATAATATTAATATATAATTATAATATTAATTGTTATAAATTATAAAATTATATTAATATTAATTAATTAAGTATTAATAGTAAGTATTAAATAAATTGATAATAAATTAATTAATTATTTAATAATTATTTCTAAACAATTAAATAAATTTATATATATAATTATTATAATTTAAATATTTAAATCTCTTATTATATAGTAACCTAATACTACTTTAATTAATTAGTATTTAATAATATAATAATTAAATATTATTATATTATTATATTTAATTATGATAAATTAAATTAATCTTATATTTATAAAAATATAATAATATAACTTATAATAAGCAAACCATCAAAAACAAGGATAAGCCAAATTAATAACTTATTTAGAATATTTGAATTATAATTAATTAATTAATTATATATCATATAAATAGATATATTCAATTGAAATAAAATATTCAATTATTATTATATTTAATAACTTATTAATTTTTTATTTTGAATGATCTTGGTTATTAAAATAAATTAAAATTTTGAATTTTAAGAAAATATTAATTTTTCTAATATAAGTATTACTTAAATAAAAATAATACTAAAATATCTTAAATAAATACAAATAAATATAATAATTATACAATTATTTTTGGAATGCTATTAATTAATTATGTTATTTGATAAGATTTAAAAGATTATAAATCTTTTATTATATTTAACATATATTAAATTTAATATTTTGTTTTAAAATTATTTTATTTTAATTATAGTAAAATAATTAATGTTATAATGATTGTTAATATTTAACTTTATAAATTAATATAAAGTTATTTCTATATATCTTTATAAATAAAATAACTAATTATTTTTAATATTGTTAAAAATATTAATTATTAATTTCTATTTTTGTTATTATAATTAATTATTATAATTAATTAATTAATCAATATTAATTAAATATTAAATGTTAATTAATATAAATAAAATGACTCTTTTATTTATATTTAACAAATAGAAATAATTAATTAAATATTTTTAATTTAATAGATATCGATATATTTTAAATTTTAAAAATTTAAATATATATTAGTAATATATTAATAGATAATTAAATATTTACTTTAAATATAAATATTAATTTAATTCTTTAAATTATTTAATTTATCTTAAATAATATTTAATTTAAGATAGAAATAGATTAAATATAATTTTAAATTTTAAACAAAAGATAATAAATTAGTATTATTATTAATAATAAATTATTAACTAGTAAAATTTTAATTTATTATAATTATACTAAATTATATAATTAAATAAATAATTTAATATTTATTAAAATCCTTATTAAATAAATTAGAATAATAATTATTTTTCTTAGTTATATTTGTTGGATTATGGGGTTCGGCGGTCTCTCTTAAGGACTCGATATGTCGATTCATCTAGGTGGGGTATCCCATGGTGGACTGGATTCCGGTGTATGGCAACCCAACCTACCGAGGCCTAATGGGTGAGGTATCCTATGAAGGTTTGTGAAGCCCTTTATGTCCACCTATCACTTAGTACGGGGCTCTACGCTACCAAAAGAGAATAAGGAAATAGAGTTGCACCTTCACTATCAGCTATAGCTTTTAGTGTAGTGGTAAGCGCTTGATCCTAAAAACAAAATTGTTAGCCTTGAATTGATCCTTATTTTGAAATGACAAAACATTAAAGCTAAATAAACTTGATCAAGATTTTGAAAAAGGATTTATTTAGTACTTGTTCTTAAGTTTTATATTTTGGTACTAAATAAATAATATGATTTTCAAAGTTTAAACAAACCTTTCTTGGTGTCATATTTCTCAAACTAAATCTATCTTTAAAGATTATTTATTTGAGCTTAAATGAAAGTCCAATTGTTGTTTTTAAAGTGAACTTATTCATTTTGGACTTAATACAATTTTGATAATATTGGTTTTGAGAAATAGATTAACTTAAGAAAGCTGTTTTACAAGAACAAAGTTTTTCAACATTGAACTTGTTTTATTTTTCTGTATTAATTCACAAAGTCTTAATATTTGAATTTTATATGGTTGGAAAGCTCTTTGAGTCTACTTTCTAATGGATCAAACAAAATCAAAATCCAAATTTTCTAAGAAAAGATTTTGAATTTTTACTAGACACTCTGCAATTGTTAGAAAAATTACACAATGTGTAATTTTGAAAATTCACTATAATTCGTACATAGTGAATTAGGTATGAAGTTTATAGAAAGCCCTTTAAGTCTAGTTTCTAAATCTTCAAACGGTTTGTGATTTGGATTTGTATAACTCAAAATCTGATCAAATTAGTGAATAGAGTGCAGAACAAGAGATAACCACCCAGCCACTGACAGGATCGATCCCCTTATAGAAGGGATCAATCGGGTCGTGATTTTCAAAGGCAAATTGTTTCAAAACATGAACCAATCGATCCCCTCATGGAAGGGATCGATCGGGTCATGATTTTCAAAGGCAAATTGTTTCAAAACATGAACCAATCGATCTTCAAAGGCAAATTGTTTCAAAACATGAACCAATCGATCCCCTCATGGAAGGGATCGATTAGCTCATGATTTTCAAAGGCAAATTGTTTCAAAACATGAACCAATCGATCCCCTCATGGAAGGGATCGATTGGTTCTGGGCGAAAACACTCCAACGGCTATTTTCTTCTCCCAAACACTTCCAACAGCTACCTCTTCAATTTCTCTATAAATTGGGCACTCCAACACACCAAGAAGATTGATGAATCAAGAGAGCAAGAGCCAATAAGCCACATTTTCATTCTCTCAAAGAATCAAGAGTTTTTAGAGCTTCAAAGTCCATATCTTAGTATTTATTGTATCCAATTTTTATTTGTTGTTCATTCATCATTTTCTTGTACTTAAACTTAGCAAATACTGAGCCTTAGAGAGGTTGTTCTATTGTTTGCAAAATTATCTTTGATATACAAGGGTGGAAGAGAACAAGAGGTGATGTATCCTCTTGAGAGCTTTGTAGTGAGATTGGGTAAAATACTACAAAGGGTAGAGGTTTCTATCTTAAGCCTTAGAAAGAAAAAGATAGGTTGTATTTTCAATTCAAGAATAGTGGATTGAAGCCTTGGTGTGGACAACCAAGAAGAGAGGACGTAGGTGCCTTGTGGAGAAGGACCGAACCTCTATAAATCATTGTGTTTAATTTCTCTATCCCTATCTCCTTACAATTTATTATTGTTTATATTTGATTTTAGATTCATTAATTATTATTGTTTGCATTATATTTTCATCAAAAGTACTTGTTGTTTTAATTTCCATTCAACTATATTGAAATCATTTGTTTGAAAAGAATTTGGAGAAATCCAATTCACCCCCCCTCTTGGATCACCACCTAACCTATAAAGATAACAATATTAATAATTAATATAAATAATTGCTTACATAAAATCAATAATTCAAATAAGCCTATATAAATAATTTAATATTATTTAAATAAATAATATTCTAAATAATATAAATAAATTAATCATGAATATTTTAATTATTATTTAGTAAATATATTTACCGAACAATTTCAAATACTTATGGTTATTTTAACAATTATCTATTTAAAATCATTATGACCAGTTGTTTTGTCATAAAACAGCTGTTTTAGTTCATAAAAGCTTATCCAAAATAAAATAATACTACTTTATTAATATTTCAAAAATTAATAAACAAGAGATTTAAAAAATAAATCAGTTTACAGAATCAATTCAAATAATCATGGCCATTTAAATAACTATCTATTTTAAATTATTATTACCTTTTGTTTTGTCATAAAACAATTATATTTCAACAAATAAAAGATTTTAAAAAGAAATCTATTTGTTGATCCAGTTCAAATAGTTATGACTATTTGAACAGTTATATATTTCAAATTGTTATAACCTTTGCTCTATCATAAAACAATTGTTTCTGTTCATACAAGCTTATTCGGAATAAAGTAATAGTAGTTTAGTAATATTTTGGAAATGAATAACTATGAGATTTAAAAAAAAAAATTCGTTTGTCAAACTAGTTCAAATAGTTAAAACTATATGAAAAATTATTTATTTCAACTTGTTATAACCTTTTGTTTTGTCATAAAACAATTATTTAAGCTCATAGAAGCTTGTTCGGAATAGAATAAAATTAAGTTATTAATATTTCAAAAATTTATAAGAGATTTAGAAACTAATTCTACTTACAAAACTAGTTCAAATAATTATAACTATTTGCACAATTATATCATAATTATATCGTAATTATATTAGATACCTAATATTTATCATTAATGATAAATAATTATATAATTTAAAATTAATATTTATAGCAATAATTTATAATATTATATATTTGTAATAATAGATAATATATATAATATTTAAATTTTAAATATTAAAACTAATATATATTGTTTTAATATATTAATTTCTTTAAATTAAAATAAATATTAAAATTTATTTTAAATAATAAATATTATAATAGCTTAATAATTAATACAAATAAATCTAAGATACTATATATTAATCATAATTTATATAATAATTTTAATATTACTTAATTATATATTATTAAATAATTAATATTAATTATAATATTAATAATTAATTAATAATACTTATTTAAATATAAGTTATATTAGTTATAAAAATATATTTGTTATTAATATTTGATTATAAATATTTATAATAATTATTAATAAATTATTAATAAATAATTTATATAAACAAAAATAATTAATATAACTATAATGATATATATGTTAATTATATCTATTATATTTATCAAATATAAATAATTAATTAACAACAAATAATAATTATTCTAAAAATAGATTCAAAAATAATATATATTATATTATTATATATCGTAAATATAAATAACTTATATTTATTAGTAATTAATAAAAATAGTTAAATTATATAGCTAGTTCAAATAATTATGACTATTTGATTTTACCAAATTATAAAATCAATTAATTATTATTTATTTATTTATTTTGATAAATATAATAGATATAATTAAACATAATCTTTTAATTTATAATTATAATTAACATATATATTGTTATAGTTATATTAATTATTTTTGTTTATATAAATTATTTATTAATAATTTATTAATAATTATTATAAATGTTTATAATAAAATATTAAATTATCCAACTTATAATTATTTAATATTAATTAATAGTTGTATGTAGGATTTATTTGAAATTATTTTATATAAATTATACTATAATTTAAAATTATTTATAAATATAAATTATATTTAATTTATATTATTATACAAATTATAATAATAATTGTTATTATCGATAAACAGATAATTGAAACTATATTTATTATAAATTATTAAAGTTATTAATTATAATTATTTATTAATATAATATTAATTAATTAATAATTAATAAGTAATAAGTCATAATTAAAATTTTATTATTACAATTGATATTAATTATACTATTATAATAATTGATTATACTATATATAACAACTAAATATAATTATTATAAACTTAATTATACTATATAAATAATTATATTTTATAATTAATATATTATAATATATTTATTTCAACTTAATATCAATTGTAGTAATAATTATAATTTATAATTATTATAATATTAATTATTTATATTATAAATTATAATATAATCATTTTGTATTTAATATTAATAATAATAATAATGAATTTAAAATTATTAATTAAAATGTGCTGTTATGACCTATTTAATAATATTATTATTATTATAAAATTAATGTAACATGACTTATAATAACTATAAATAATTTATTATTTAAGATATAAGTTAAATAGGTCATAAATAAATAATAATTATTAAATTATTATAATAATATTATTCAATATTAATATTAATACATATAAATAGTTTAGTTATAATAATTACTAAAAATTAAAAAAAGAATTAGATTTAATTATGATAATAAATAGTTTAGTTATATATCAAATTATTAAAGCAATTAATAAATTATCAATATAATTTCTAAATAAGTACAAGATATAATTTATATAATAAATAATCGATCATTAAACTATAGGAATAGAAAAATAATAATAAAATAGTTTAATCTAAATAAAATAATATATAAGATTATTATTAGTAATATAATTTTATAACAAAACAAAAAGTCATAATGATTTTAAATAGATAATTGTTCAAATAGTTTGATAATTATTAGTGAAATAATAATTAATTTTAATAATAAAACTTATAGAAATTAATATAATATTTGTTAATTTGGTTATTAATTCAATAATTATAAGAAGCTTGTATGAACTGAAACAATTATTTTATGACAAAACAAAAGGTTATAATTTTAATAATACTAATATTTTGAAATTATTAATAACAATAAATTTATTATTAAAAATTAATAATAAATTTAATATATAACTAGTTCAAGAATATAATATTATTTATTAGTTAATTTAACTAATAATAAGATTATAATTTAAAGTATATAAATTATAAAATTTTAATCCTATAAATAATTTGATATAAATTTATTATTTATATAATAATAATTAATATTATTAATATTTGTTTCATGTCTATAAAATTAATGACTAATAGTAATAATTAAATATAAATAATTTATGATAAACTATAAGTTATAAATGTGTATATAATTATTTATATTAAATATAAAATATTATATTATAACAATTATAATAATTGTAAATTATATAATATAATATTATATATTAATTTATAAACTATCAATTATATTATAATATTAAGTTATATAAATTAACATTATATTAATTATTTTATTAAATTAAATATAGTTATTATTAGATTTGTGGAATATTTATTAATTATATTCATATTTAAAATTATTAATTTTAAATAAATTATATATTAATTATAAATATATATAATAAATTTAAATCTTATTAATATTTAAATTTTAATATATAATATTATAAATAAATTATTATTATTTAAATTTATTGATTTAGTAATATAATATTAGTAATTTTATTAAACACTAGTAAATAGTATTATATTTAGTTATATATTATTATAACAATTAGTTCCATTACTTAATCATAAAACTATTATAATTATACAAGTTTATTAATATTCACTAATTAAATCTATTATAGTTGATAATAATAGTTTTATATTAACAAAATAGTAACTTATCTAATTAGATTAATTATAATAATTTACGTATAAATTTATTATACCAAATATTTTATGAATATTAATAGTTGGAAATTAATATCAACAATTCTAGTAAATATTTTAAAATTTATATGAATTGTAATATAAATATTTTTATATTAATAAATTATAATAATTATAATTTAAAATAATTATAAATATATTATATATTATAAATCTAATAATATAATATAATTTGTTTATTAATTATTATAATTATTTATAATATTTTTACTTTAAAATATATTTCAAATTAAATATTTAATTTTTAAATTAAACAAACTTAAACTTAAATTAGAATAATATTCAAATAGGTATGAATATTTAAATTATAAGATTTCAAATATAAAAAATTAATAACTAAGAGATTTAAAAGGCAATATTTTTCTAATTATCTATTGTTTTATGACAACTCAATTAAAAAACTTTTAATAAGTTTAAATTACAAAATGTATGATTCAAATTTATTAACAAATTATTAATTTAGTACGATTTGAAATAAATAAATGTTCAAATTTTATAACTAATTGAACTAGTATGGTAAATAGATTTATTTATTAAATCTCTTATTAATTTTTAAAATATTAATAAATTAATATTATTTTATTTTGAACAAACTTATATGAACAAAAATATTTGTTTTACAACAAAAACAAAAGGTCATAACAATTTGAAATAGATAATTATTCATATAACCTTAACTATTTGAATTGGTTCAATAAACAAATTTATTTTTTAAATCTAGCAGTTATTAAATTTCATAATATTACTATATAAGTATTATTTTATTTCAAATAAGCTTGTATGAAAATAAATAATTATTTTATGACAAAACAAAAGGTTATAACGATTGGAAATATATAATTATTCAAATAGTCATAAATATTTTGAATGTGTTCAAAAAACAAATTTATTTTATATATTTTTACTTATTAATCTTTGAAATATTAGTAAATTTATATTATTTTATTTGAAATAAGCTTGTATGAATAGAAATAATTGTTTTATGGCAAAACAAAAGGTCATAACAATTTGAAATAGATAATTGTTCAAATCTCCTACTTATTAATAAAAAATTTATGAAATATCAATAAATTTATTATTAATATTATTGTTTATATTAATTATAGTTTATTAATTTTGTTAATAATTCAATTAGTATTACATATATAAAATTAGTTATGACTATTTAATAACAATCTGTAATATTAAATATTAATAGATATAATAATAGTTAATAAATTAAATATAATAGTTAAATTATATAATAAGTTAAATTATAATAATTAATAAGTAAACGTTTATCATTATAATATATTTAATTTATTTAATTATATAATATTATATAATATTAAATATTTAATTAAATATTATTATAATATAATAAATATTATTTAATTATATAATAATATTAATTTTATTAAACAATTGAATAATAGTTATGTATAATTTATCAAACTAATATTTAGATAATTAATAATATTAATTAACTAATAGTCTATTATATTAAATAATTAATAAGAATTTATTTAACATATTGTTAAAGATATATTATTTTCTTTAAATACTTAATACTAAAATTAGTACAATTATTTGAAAATTGCTAATTTCAGTAATAATATTTAAATTATAAATATTATACAAATAATTAATATTTGTATAATTATCAAATTTTCCTATGACTATTAATAGTTTTTGGAACATTTAGGATATTTAATATTTAATAATTTAATTTAATTATATAATTAATACTAAACAAGATTTAGTACTAAAATATTTTTAGTATTAGAATTTTAATTAAATTTATTATTACATTTGCACAACTAAAAACATAAAGCAACTAATTAATATATATTAAAGTAAATACTGAAAAACCCTATTTAGGTTTTGACAATAAATGACCTAAGAGTTAATTTTTATTAGTTAATCTTATTCTAATTAATAAGCAAGTTAAAAATTAAAATTATTGATTAAACAATTTATAATTATTATAATTTTATTAATATAATTTAAATAAAAATAATATTAAGTTAACAATTATTAACTAATATTATTAAATATTTGATTTAATTAAATCATTTTTTGATAATTATTAAATAATTAATTATAAATATTAAATTTATAATTTAAATATAATCTTTACTAATAATTGTTAATAAAGTATTATTATGTTAAATTTATAGTAATAAATTTTTTTTTATATAATAATATTAATCATATTTATTATAATTTAATATCTTGTCTAATAGTAGACAAAATATAATAATTTAATTATTATATTTAATAATAATTTTTAATGTTTAAAATAATTGTTATTAATTTAAAATGCTATTTCTATTAAATTTAAAATGAATTAGATTAATATTTAAGGAGTAATCATGATATTTAATCTATTAACAATTATTTATTAATAATTATTAGTTAATAAGTTATAATAATACTAATTATTATAATAACTAATTGAAATAAATTATTTATTTAATAATAAATTTAGTATATATTTTATAATTAAATATAGTTCACGTTATTATATTATAAATTATAATTCAATTAATATTATAAATTAGTATTAATTATTATTAATATTTTAATAATTAATATAAATTATTTTTACTTATTACTAATAATTAATATATATTAGTTAAATATAACGATAATTTAACTATCATAACTAATTTTTTTGTTATTAATTATTATTATAAATCAAATAAGTATATTTAAATTCTATATTAATATGAAATTGTCATATTATTTAATTATTTTGTTATTATAAAATTAAATATTATTATTATTTGTTACCAATCAAGTTAATAAATTAATTATAATATAAACTAAATAGTTTATAGAATTATTATTTATAATAATCTAATTGTTCTTATAATTAGTATAAATATTATATAGTAATAATTATATAATTCAATTTATAAAGTTGAGCAATTATTATATTAGATAATCACAATTTGTATTAACTAATTAATTTTATAGTATTAATTCCATAATAAATTTAATATATAAATAGCCTAATTTATTATAATAATATGTTAAAAATTAATAGTTATTATAAATTTAACTATATATGTATAGTTATTATATTTAGTTTTAATTATTAATATGAAAATTTATATTTTAGTATTAATAAATATTACTTGTATTATAATTTGATTATAAATTAATTTTTTCCAAAAATTTGAAATGGATAATAGACAATTATTTATGAACAATTAATAAATTATCATTATAATTTAAAATGATAAATATTTCAAATAATATTTATTAAAATTAAAATTATATTTTATTATTAAATTTATAATTGAATGTTTGTTACTGAACAAACTCTAATGAATAATATTATTAGGATAATTTTAATTATTATCATAATACTAATATTATTAATATTAAAATCATTATGATGTTTTGTCATAAAATAATTGTTTCAGTTCATACAAGCTTATTCAAAATAAAATAATTCTAATTTATCTTATCTATTTGTCAATTATTAATATTTATGATAAATTAATTAGTAATAAATAATTATAACAATTAAAGATAAACTTAATTAAATACATGTTTTAATATTGTTATACAATATTAATAAGTAAGAGATATTAATTCAAATTAATTTTATAAACTTTAAATATTAATAGTGATCAAAATAAAATAATTGTTAATATTTAATGATTGTTAGTAATTTTAAAATATATTAATATCTATTAAATTAAAAATATTTATTTAATTATTATAAAATTGAGGATTTTATCTATTAATTTATAACTAATAATTAACTTAATATGATTAATCTAATATTCATAACTATAATCTAATTATAGTAAAAATTATTTTATAATCATATTATAAGTATTAGTTATATAAATTATAATTATTTTAATAATTACAACTTAAAGATATTAAATAATTAATAATAATAACTATATAAAATATTTTATAATTAGGTTTAATCAATAGTAATTAATAGTAATTTACATAGTTAAATTTTGATTATATTTTTTAATTATACTTATTAATTACAATTATAATTATTAATTTAAAAATTATTAGTTAATATTAATTAAATTATAATCAAATTATAATATTATGATTATGTTATAATTCATTTTAATAATATTATTATTTATAATTGTTATTAATATATAATATTAATATAAATGTTATTAATATAACTTAAATTAATAAATTATTATTATATTAAAATAATTAATATTTAATAATTGTATCTAATATATTAGTAAAAATTATATACTATTATTTATTTAAATAATTAATAATTGAAATATTAATAAAGTAATATTATTTTATTTTGGATGAGCTTTTATAAACTAAAACAATTATTTTATGATAAAACAAATAAACTGTTTTAATTATAATAAAATAATTTTATTAAAAATATTGTAAATGTTATTAAAAAGGACAAACAGATATACAATTATCTATATGAATCCAATAGATTCATTACTTTTATATATTTGATTATATATATTACTAGAAGATTCATTCTAATAAGTAAATTAAGTTAACATAACTTATATAATTAATATAAGTTATTATTAATTTATAATCAAATTATAATACAAGTTAATAATAAAATAATTGATATAATCTTTTATATTATTAAATTAATAATAATTTAGGGTTTTAATAATAAATATATTATTATATATAATTTATAAAATATAAAAATTTAAATTGAAATATTTAATTAGTATTATATTAATTTTTATAATAATTTTAATTTTTTTATTAATAGTTAATCTTAAAATGATTAAGATGTAATAAAAGAATTTATAATTATTATAACAGGTATTTTTGTTAAAACAATTGTGTCTTTATATTATTATTTATTAATCATTTTATAAATTTAATTAATAATAAATAATTAATTTATTATTATAATAGAATATTAATTTATAAATAATATAATAATTATTAATTTATAATTTAACATTTGAATTAGTTTATTCATAATAAAATAGATATATTATTATATTATTATAATAATATATAAGAATCTTTATTTAATAAATAAACAATTATTTATATTTAATAATAGATATTTATTATTGAAATTTAATATTACTATTTATAAGAATAAATATAAATAACAATTATTAATAATTAATATTAATTGTTAATTTAAATTTAAATTAATTATTAAGTTATAATTATAAATAACTTCATATAATACATATAAATAGTTATATAATATTTAACATAAATAAATATTAACTTATTATAAATTAAGTTTATTAATTTATAATAAATATAATTATTAATATTTATAATAATATTATAAATTATTTATAATTATTATCCAATTATAAAACAAATAATTTAGTTTATTATACTATTAATAATATTTAATTATAAATAATTTATAATATTATTATAAATTATATTTATTTAATTAATTTATTAATAATTAATTAATTATTTATGTTATATATAATTTAAAAATTATAAATTATTATAATATAATAATTATTAAAATAATTTATAATAAATTCTTTATCTTTTGTTTGGTCATATAACATAAATAAATATTATGTCATTCTTTATTTAAAATATAGCATTAATAATAAATAAATAGTAATTGATTAGTAATTATATTTATATTTTAATAATATTAAATTATAAGCTTATAAAATTGACAAATATTAATTAGTAATTAATATTTTAATTAATTCTTTAAATTATGATGGAAAAATCATAATTATAATAGATTTAATATAATTCACTATTAATTTATTATACAAAATAATAATTTAGGAAATATTAATTAATAATATTATTATTTAGAATAAAATACTAATTAAACAATAAAAAATTAGTTAATCAAATGGTTAAATTATATATATAAGATAGTAATAACTATTGATTATAAAATATATTCATATACTAATAATAACTATTATAAATTATATTATATTAATATAATTTATTAATTAAAGTTAAGTATTATAATAAATAATCTATAATTAAACTATATGAATAGAAAAATAATAATAAAATAATATATAAGATTATTATTAGTAATAATAATTTTATGACAAAAGAAAATGTCATAATGATTTTAAATAGACAATTGTTCAGATAGTCATAACTATCTAAATTTGTTTGATAAACAAATTTATTTTTTAAACTCCTACTTATTAATTTTTTTTATTTTGGATAAGCTTTTATGAATTGAAATAATTATTTTATGTCAAAACAAAAAGGTCAAAACGATTTTATAAAAATAATTGATCAAATAGTCATAACTATTTAAACTTGTTTGGTAAACAAATTTATTTTTTCAAATTATTGCTTATTAATTTTTCAAATGTTCATAAACTTAGATTATTTTATTCCGAATAAGCTTGTAAGATATGAAACAAATATTTTATGACTAAACAAAAGTTTTGAACAATTTGAAATAGATAATTATTCTAATTGTTTTAACTATTTGAATTGCTTTAGAAAACATATTTATTTTTTAAATCTCTAATTAATTTTCAGAATATTATTAAATTAGTATTATTTCAAATCTTAATTTTGATATAGTATTATTATATTATTATTTAAATTATATTATTTGATAAATAAAATAATTGAGATAAATAATTATATTCTTATAATTTATGACTATTAATAACTATTATTACTAATACTATATAAAAACCTAATCGTTCATTAATATATTAATAAATATTGTAACATTTTGTTTTGTAATAAAACAATTGTTTCAATTCATGTTAGCTTATTCGAAATAAAATAATACCAATTTATTAATATTTCAAAAATTAAAAAATAAGAGAATTAAAAAAATAAATATGTTTATCGAGCAAGTTCAAATAGTTATAATTATCTTAATAATTATCTATTTCAAAACATTACAACCTTTTGTTTTGTCATAAAACAATTGGTTCTCTTCATTCAAGCTTATTTCAAATAAAATAATATCAATTTATTAATGTTTCAAAAATTAATAAGTAAAAATTTTAAAAATAAATTTATTTAAAAATTAATGTTCCAAAACCAATTGTTTCTATTCATACAAAATTATTCATAATAAAATAATACTATTTTGAAAATTAATAAGAGATTTAAAAACTAAATCTCTTTATCGAATCAGTTCAAATAGTTTTGACTATTTGAACAATTACTATCTCCAATTGTTAATACAAATTGTTAAACTAATAGTAATAATTGTATAAATATTAATTTATTTATACAACTTAATTAATTAATACTATTTAATTTATAAAATCAAATAAGTAATTATTTATAAGAATTATAACTAATTATTTTCTCAATAGGTAAGCTCTATTGGAATTATTAATATACTTACATAAGTTAATAAACTAATTATAATTAATTATTTATACTATTAGAATAATTATTAAACCAAATTTCTATTAATAAAATTTATATTTAGAATAATTATAATTAATATTATTGTCTATTACAATATTAAGCTTGCATGAACTTATCATGATAATGTTATTAGATAACAAAAATAAATTATATTTAATTTATAATTCAAACTATTTAACATTAATTTTTGTCTTAATTATTTATCAATAAATTTAATTTTTGAATTATCAAATAAATATTATTTTTAATTTGAAATAAATATAATTTAATATTTAAAGAAATTATTATATAAGCAATAAATTTAATATTACATAATTATATAAATTTATTGAATTATAAAAAATTAATATTATATTAATAATTAATTTAAATTAATATATTATATTATTCTATTCTGATTTAATATTATTGATATAACTTAATATATTATTTAATTAATTATTATTAAATAATTATTGATTTAAAATTAAATCAAACAATATAAAATATTATTAATTATAATTTAAATCAATTTATATAATTCTATTTATATAAATTTAATTTAAAATTTAATAATATTTAATATTAATAATAACAAATAGTTATACAAACTTATAAATAATTAATTTGAATTATTTAATATTATAATTTATTGCTTGTAACTAATAATAAATTTAATTAATAAATTATAATATTTAATAATAATAATAATAATATCATTATTAACGATAAAAATAATTATTAAATTCTGAAGATTTATTAGTATATATAATCATACTAATTGATATTATCTATCAATTTTATGAACAAAAACATTTATTTAAAACATAATTCAAATATTAACTTATATAATCTTTATAATTATCGATTAGTTGATAAATTAACTTATTATATTAGTTTAATAATCTCTATTACTTATTTAATGTTTAAATATTAAAATATTTTTAATAATAATTAAATTTAAATGGGTTAATACATTTAATAATAATCAATTAGTATATTCTAATACATATATATCCTAATTAACAATTAATTATTAATTATAAATATTTAACATAATTAATATTTTATATTATATATAAATATTAATTAAAATTATTATCAAATAGTAATATAATTAATTACATTTACTAATTAATAATGTTAATTAATAAATTAACTAATATTAATTAATAAAATAATTAAAAATATTACAATTGTTTCTAATAATATTAATTATTATATAAGCTAATACAATATATAATATATTGTTTAATATTACTAATATTTAATATTAGTTAAATATTTTAAAATATTTGAATATTAATTTTATAATATTTATAAATATTAATTCATTGACGATTTTTATAGTTAATTATTTTGACTATTTATTTATTAAAATTAATATTTTAACTTGATCTATTGAATAATATATATTATTTATAATTAAATAAATATAATATTTAATTAACAATTAATTAAATAAAACCTAAAATATAATTAATATTAATATTAATAATAAGTTAATATATTCAATATATTATCAAGAATTTGTTTGCTAATATAAATAATTGTTTTACTATTTAAATTATTATTTAAATATGAATAGATTAGTATTAGTTTTTAAATCTCTTATTAATAAATTACTTAATAAATACTTATATCTAATTATAATAACATATTAATTAAATTAATTATAAATTTTTATTATATTTAGTTTAAAGTAAACTAAATATTAAAATTATTTGATATAATTAATCAAATTTATTACTAAATTATTTTTGTTATATCTAATTAAATATTAAATTATTCATAATTTAATTTTTATTAAATATTATTATTATTATAACTTAATAATTAGAATTAAGTTAATAATTATAGTATTAATAGTTATATAATATTATAAATAATTTATAATTAATATAACTATCGCTTACAATATAAATTAATTATAATTATATTAATAATTCAAATAATATAATAATAAATATATAATATAATTAATACTACAAATATTATTCTAATAACCTAATATAATTATAAATAATAATTTATTTATATTAATTATAAAATAATAATTAATATTTATAATATAATGTAATATTATTAATAAATTGTTAGTTATTATTAGAGATTATTTGATTAAATAAATATAATTATTTATTCTTATAAGCAATAAATTATAATATTAAATATAATATTATTAATCAAGTTATATTTATAAATATTAAAATTATTATAACAAAATATTGTGAATTATAATAATTGTTTATATTATAATCAATTAACTAATACTTATAGTTACTTACATATTTTATTTAGAATAAAATAATACTATTAATAATATTCGATAATAGTTATATTTGTATAATATTGATAATTCATTATTTATATATTATAAATTATATAAATTAAAAAATATTAACTTATTAATATACATTATATATATGTTAATTATATATATTAATAAATTAAAAATATTTAATAATAAATTATATTAATATAATGATATTAAACTATTTTAATATATAAAAAAATATATTTAAGAATAATAAATATTTATAGTTGTTAATTTAATTATAGTCAAATTATATCTAATTTATATAATGAAGTCATTATGTTATTATATATCTATCTCAATTTATAATTATAATATAGTTACAACTAATTATAAATAATTATTAATAATAACTATAAATTAATTATATTATAATAATTAATAAACTATATAATAATTTATTATTATATTAAAAAAATCTATTTCAAATCATCGTGAGCTTTGTTTTGTAATAAAATAATTGCTAGTATTATTAACAAAATAATTTTGAATTAATTAATTTAAAATATTATAATTAATTCTAAAAATAAATCTATTTTTCAATTAATTAATATTTAATTATAATTATTGCTAATATTTCAAATTAGCATAATAAATAATTATAATAGTTTAATCATATATATTTCAAGTGATAATTTAATTAGTATAAATTAATTATAAATATTAATATATTATTAATATTATAATTTAAGTAATAAACTTATATTTATTAATAAGTAATAAATAGTTCAAATCCCTATATGCAAAAATTATTTTGTTAATTTTTACTATTTGAATATTATTCTAATTTAAGTTTAAATTATTATGACTAATATGTTATTAATTTAAAATAATTAACAAATTATTTATTTCATTATTTTATAAAATAATTAATAATGAATAATAAATAGATAATTTTTTGTTTTGTCATAAGCAAATAGATACCAATATTTGAAAATATTAATAACAATTATCTAAATAATGAATAATTAATTAACAATTATTCAAAATAAAATAATACTAATTTATTAATATTCCAAAAATTAATGAATAAGACATTTGAAAAAGAAATAATGATTAATTTATTTCAATTATTAATAATATTTGAATAAATAAATAATTGAATATTAAATTTCAATTATTAATAATATTAATAATTTTAAGCTTATAAAATTTTAATTGTCGAATTAGTTAAATGTTCCTAATTTATTTTTAGTCCTAATTATTGAAATATTAAAAATTACTATTATTTTACTCTGAATAGGCTTATACAATGAAAACCAATTGTTTTATGACAAAATAAAAGTTCATAATAATTTGAAATATATAATTGTTCAAATGGCCATAATTATTTGAACTAATTCGATAAACTGATTTATTTTTAAAATCTCAAACTTCTTAATTTTTAAAATATTAATAAAGTATTTTATTTTGCATAAGCTTTTATGAACTAGTGATTGCCTAGTTCAGATCAGGCTATATTTTTGTAATATTAATTTTAAATAATATATTTATTTATTCATTAATAAATAATTATTAATATAATTAATATTAATTATTATTATATCTGTATTAATTATTAAAATAATTATATTATAGATTATATAAATAGTTATTTATTTCAAATAGTTATGACATTTTGTTTTATTATAAAATAATTGTTTCTATTATTACAAAATTATTCAAAATAAAATAATACCAATTTATTACTATTTCAAAAATTAATAAGGATTTAAAAATAAATGGATTTTTCGAAGCAGTTTAAATAGTTAAGACTATTAGAACAATTATCTATTCCAAATTATTTTGATTTTTTGTTTAGTGAAAAAATAATTATTTCAATTCATGCATGCTTATTCGAAATATAGTAATACTAATTTATTAAAATTTAGAAAATTAATAAGAAATTTTAAAAAAATCTATTTACTAAATAAGTTCAAATAGTTATGACTATTTGAACAATTATCTATTTAAAATCGTTATGACCTTTTATTTTATTATAAAACAACTGTTTCAATACATAAAAATTTTTCCAAAATAAAATAATATTGTTTTATTAATATTTCAAAAATTAAGAAGTTGGAGTTTTAAAAAATAAATTAGTTTATCAATTATTCAAATAATTATGGCCATAATGATTTGAACTTGTTTGGTAAACAAATTTATTTGTTAAATCTTTTACTTATTAATTGTCTTAATATTAATAAAATATGTATTATTTTATTCGAAATAAGCTTAGATGAACAGAAAAAATTCTTTTATGACAAAACAAAACGATTATAGCTATTTCAAATAGATAATTATTTAAACTTCCTAATTATTTAAATTTGTTTAGAAAACAGAGTCATTTTTTAAATCTCTTTATTATAAATTTTTGGATTATTAATAAATTAGTATTATTTTATTTTGAATAAGTTTATTTGAATTTAAACAATTCTTCTATGACAAAGCAAAAGGTCATTGAAATAGATAATTATTCAAATTGTTGCGATTACTTGGTCTAGTGTGGTAAACATATTTATTTTTAAAATTTTTTACTTATTAATTGTCAAAATATTAACAAATTAGTATTATTTTAATCCAAATAAGCTTGTATAAATAGAAACAATTGTTTTATAATAGAACAAAAAGTCATAACAATTTGAAATAAATAATTACTCAAATAGTTATAACTTTTTGAACTAGTTTCATACATAGATTTTATTTTTTAAATCACTTATTAATTTTTGAAATATTAATAGATTAGTATTACTTTATTCTGAATAAACTTATATGAACAAAAACATTTGTTTTATGACAAAACAAAAAATAATAATGATTTGAAATATATAATTGTTCAAATACTATAATTTTTTGAATTGGTTAGGTAAACATAATTATATTTTAAATCTCTTATTATTAATTTTTGAAATATTAATGAATTCATTTTATTTTATTTCTAATATGCTAGTATGAATTAAGAAAATTGTTTTATGACAAGACAAAGGTCATAATGATTTGAATTAGATAATTGTTCATATAGTCTTAACTATTTGAATTGGTTTAGCAAACAAATTTATTTTTTAAATCCCTTAGTTATTAATTTTTTGAATATTGTTAGATTCGTATGAACAGAAATAATTGTTTTATGACAAAACAAAAGGTTATAATGATATAAAGTATAGAATTGTTCAAATAGTTATAACTATTTAAAACTGAGTTTCAGTAAACAATTTCATTTTTTAAAACTCTTAACCTTATTAATTTTTGAAAATTGGTTAATTGTTAATGGTTTATATAACTATTTGAATATTAGGTTCTAATTTAATGGTTAAATTTATCCAAATAGTTATAAACTATTTGAATAATTATCTATTTCAAACATCTACGACCATATTTTTTGTTCATAACCCAATTTTAACTTATAATTAGATAAAATAATAAACTTATTAAAATAAAATAAGTTGAACAAACAACTATTTGAATATTATTCTAATTTAAGTTTAAATAGTTAAGACTATAAGGAATATAATTATCTTTTAAATTAATAATTAATAATTAAATAATTTAATCATAAAAATTTCACGATATATGTTTATTAATTTTTAAATTATAAATAATAAGTTTAGATATTTATAAATAAAAAAACTAATCTAATAATATTCTAAAAATTAATAACTAAGAGATTTAAAAAATAAAATTGTTTGCCGAACTAGTTCAAATAGTTAAAACTATATGAATAATTATCTATTTCAAATTATTATAACCATTTGTTTTGTCGTGAAACAATATTTTCAATTCATACTAGCTTATTTAGAATAAAATAAAATAAATTTATTAAATTTCAAAAATTAATAAGTAAGAGAATTAAAAATAATTCTGTTTACCTAACAATTCAAATAATAATGACTATTTGAACAATTATCTATTTCAAATTGTTATGACCTTTTGTTTGTCATAAAACTAATGTTTTTGTTCATATAAGTTTGTTTAAAATAAAATAATACTAATATATTAATATTTCAAAAATTAATAAAAATTTTAAAAAATAAATCTGTTTATCAAACTGGTTCAAATTAAGACTATTTAAGCAATTATTTATTTCAAATCATTATGACTTTTTGTTCTGTTATAAGATAATAGTTTCTATTTATTCAAGCTTATTCGGATTAAAATAATACAAATTTATTAATATTTTGACAATTAATAAGTAAAAAATGTAAAAAATTAAATATGTTTACTAAACTAGATCAAACAGTCATGACTATTTGAATAGTTATCTATTTCAAATCGTTATGACCTTTTCTTCTAGTCATAAAAAAATTATTTCAATTCATATAAGCTTATTCGAAATAAAATAATATTAAGTTATTAATATTTTGAAAATTAATAATTAAGAGATTTAAAAATGAATCTGTTTACTGAACAAGTTTAAATAATTATAATTATTTGAACAATTATTTATTGGAAATCGCTATAAACCTTTGCTTTGTCATAAAATGATTTTTTATGTTCATACAAGCTTATTTTGAATAAAATAATACAAATTTATTAAATTAAGACAATTAATAAGTAAAAGATTTAAAAATAAATCTGTTTACTAAACAAGTTCAAATCGTTATGACTATTTGAATAATTATTTATTTCAAATTATTATGAATTTTTGTTCATACTAGCTTATTCGAAATAAAATAATATTAATTTATTAATATTTCGACAATTTATAAGTAAAAGATTTAAAAAATAAATATGTTTGCCAAACAAGTTCAAATAGTCATGACTATTTGAATAATAATCTATTTCAAATCATTGTGAGCTTTTGTTTTGTAATAAAATAATTGCTTTAGTACATATAAGCCTATTTGAGATAAAATAATATTCCAAAAATTAAAGAGTAACAGAATTAAAAAAATGAATTTTCTTACTGATCAAGTTGAAATAGTTATGACTATCTAAACAATTATCTATTTCAAAACATTATGACATTTTGTTTTGTCATAAAACAATTAGTTCTGTTCATGCAAGTGTATTTTGAATAAAATAATATAAATTTATTAATATTCCAAAAATTAATAAGTATAATTTTAGAAAATAAAGCTATTTTCTAAACACTTTCAAATAGTCATGACTATTTGAACAATTATCTATTTCAAATCATTATGATCATTTGTTTTGTCATAAACCAATTGTTTATTCAATAATCAATAATATTTTAATAATTTAAAATTATTTTATTCTATTTAATAGATAAAATAGATATATCAATGATATATAAATTCAATTAAAATTATCAAATATTCATTAATTAATAATTATTAAATATTAATTATTCATTAAATAATAAATGATATTAAATAATTAAAATATATAATAACTATATATATTATATAGTTATTAATATTCATATTAATAATTTATATATTAATTTATATATTATATTATATTGAATACTATTAGATTTCTAATATATCAAATTTTAGGAGGGGATAATTGGTTTATCTACCCAATTGAAAAGGCTTTAATTTCTTGTCTTGTTCTCTATTTTTTCTAGTTAGTAAAAGTCACACACAGAGATGGATTAGTATCACCTGCCTTTCTCACATAAAAATTTTTTATGCTTTTAACTATTAATCATTAAATCTAAGGGTAAACAATAATTTAATATTCATATCAATTATCAATATAAGCTACTTTTGGATTATTATTGTTAATCCAATAACAATCCAATTTAATATTAAATTATTAATTTATGATAATTAGTATAATATATTATATTAATCATTAATAGTATAATATTAAATATATTATTAATAATCTAATATATTACTCAATGTATTATATCATAATATAATTAGGTTATGATATTATATTAATAATCATTATTAATAGTATTAAGATATCTTAATATATGTTTAAGTATTAAAACTTTTTTAATTGGATATATTATTATAAATATGGGGATAGCTATTAATAGTGTTAATATATTATAATTTATTATTATAAATTATTCTTAATTTAACTAAAGCTTATTAATATATTAATATCTAATAATTTATTAAGAATATATTGTAATAATATATGATTATAATTTTATTATAATAATTAATTTTTCATAATATATAATCTTAATAAAATAGATAATAATTATAATAAAATATCGATTTATATATAATAATAGCTTAATAATAATTAATATTAATTATAAATATATTATAATTGACTCTTAAAAATAATAGATATTATTTAAAATATAATATATTTCACATATAAATTAATAATTATAATTTATATCTATCAAATATAATCATTATATATAAGTTATAGTATTAATTTATATTAATAATTTTATAATATCATTAAAATAATATTTTATGACTAAATAAAGGTTAATAGTTTTAACTATTTAGTATTTAGTAAAATTATAAATTAATGACTTAATTTAAATGAATTATCATTAAAATTCATTTAAATATTTAAATATAGTATTGAATATTATATAAGATAATAATGAAATATTATAAATAATCACAATTTTATTTACACAAAACAAATTAACTATATTATGAATATTGTAAATATTAATTTTCAATATTTTAATACTACTTTATTAATATTTTCAAAATTATTAAGTAAGAGATTTAAAAATTAAAGCTAGTTTTCAAGCCAATTCAAATAGTTAAGACCATTTGAATAAATATCATAATATATATTATTAGAATATTATATAATTATTTAATATTATTAATTTTAATTATTTCTAAGAATTATTAAGTATAGTATTAATTATTTGATAATTAAATGAACAGGAAGATAATCATGATAATGATCAAAGGGTTGATTTTAAAAATTCAATTAACACTGATGAACTTGATAGCGAAAATGATTCTAAAAAGTATGTTATCCCTCCATTTAAGGACTTGATTATAAAAGTATAGTATTTCAAATTATCCAATTGAATAATTTCATTTAAACTATTTTAATGTTACTCATAAAATATTTATTTATAAATAATAATATATAAATAACTATTATATAAGTTATTATTTTAATAATAGTTATATTAGATAACTATTATTTTATAAAATAGTTAATTTATATTAAGTTAATTTAATATTTTAATTATCTATCAGACCACTTATAATCTTAGTAAACATTATAAATTAATAATTATAAAAATCCTATAATAGATATAATATCTTATTATTTAATAATTAAATATCATATTATAATTAGATAATATCACAATTAATGATATTATGATAAGAATCTTAATATATAATTTATTTAATAAACAATTGGTTATAATATTAATAATATCTTAATGGCATTATTTATAATATAATTATAATTATTAATATACTAATTTTTCAAATTGTTTTATAATAACTTAAATTATGAAATATTAATCAATTAGTATTATTTTTTTTCGAATAAGCTTGATGATAAAAAACAATTGCTTTATGACAAAACAAAAGGTCATTTTATTAAATCACTTAGATTTTTACTTATGACTAAGTAATAATTATTTAATTATATATAATTAAATAAACTATTATTAAATTTATATATTAATAATAGTTTATTTAATACTTAAATATTATAATTAAATATTATATTAATTTATAAATATTAATAACTGAATTAATTTAATTGTTAAATTAAATATTTTATGTAATATTAAATAAAAAATATAGTTATATAATCACAATTAAAATAGATAATTAAATATTTTAATTCAAATAGTAATTAAATTAAAAATATTTATTTATCTGAATAAATAAATATTATTAATATTTTTCAAATTAATATTAAAGAGAATTAAAGAAATTAATATGACTGGTTTCATATTAAAATAAATATTAAAATATTAAAATAAATTGTTTTAAATAAATTATAATATTGTTAATTATTAATTATATAGATTAACTTTTATTAATCTATTTGATTTAATTATATAAATAAATTAGATTTAATATTTAAAATTAATATTTATTATAGTATTAAATATAACTAGTAATTTTAATAATTATTTATAAATTAATTAAATATTTAATTAATTTAATAATTGTATAGATTATATAATTTAGTATAATCTATACAATTATAATATCTATTTAAATTTATTATTTGATTTTAATAATATCAAATAACCATATTTATTAACTGTATTATTTAATTTTATATTAATTTAACTAATATAAATTAATTTAAATATATAAATATATAAATTATTAATTATTAAATATTTAATTTATTAATGATTATATTCATTTATTAATATTAACAAATATATATTTATTGAATTAATTGATATAAATATTAAATAAGTTAATTTGATTTGAAAGAATTATGGTTAAAATTAATTATTAAAATAAATTGTTATTAATATCATTAATAATACTAATTTATTAATATTTAAAAAATTAATCAGTAAGAGATTTAAAAAGTAAACTTGCTTACCAAACCATTTCAAATAGTTTTGACTATTTTAAAAATTATCTATTTTGAATTGTTATAACCTTTTATTTTATCATCAAACAA
Organism: Durio zibethinus; assembly: GCF_002303985.1. The sequence goes on from NW_019167995.1 coordinate 26,097, forward strand.
TTGGTTCTGTTTATACTATTTTGTTCGAAATAAAATAAAACTAATTTACTAATATTCTAAAACTTAATAACCAAGAAAATTAAAAAAAAATCTAATTGCCAAACCAGTTGAAATAGTTAAGACTATATGAATGATTATCTATTTTAAATCGTTATGACCTTTTCTTTTGTCGTAAAACAATTGTTTTGTTCGTACAAGCTTATTTGGATTAAAATAATATTAATTTAATAATATTTCAAAAATTAATAACTAAGAGATTTAAAAAAATTTTGTTTATCAAATCAGTTCAAATGGTTAAGACTATTAGAATAATTATCTATTTTAAATCATTCTGATATTTTATTTGGTTATAAAACAATTGTTTTAGTTCATAAAAGGTTATTTAGAATAAATTAATGCAAATTTAGTAACATTCAAAAAATTAATAAAAATGAGATTTAAAAAAAAATCTATTTACCAAACAAGTACAAATAGTTATTATTATTTGAATAATTATCTATTTTAAATCGTTATAACCAATTATTGATTCACATGATAATTAATAATTTATTAATTATTAAATCTATTTAATGGATTGTATATTTATATAATATATTATTATTTTTGGCTTCTTGATTAAAAATAGATAATAGCTATATCAATATTATATCTATTTATTACAATATTTACTAATTATCTATTAAATATTTTGTTACTAAATTTATTGTTTAATTTTTACTATTTAAGTAATTGATTTAAAAATTAAATATGTTTATTTATTAATTGCTTAAATAAATAGTTGTTCGAATAATTTAATTATTTTGATTTGTCATAAAACAATTATTTCAGTTAATACAAGCCTAGACGAAATAAAATAATACTAGTTTATTAATATTTTTGAAATTAATAAGTAAGAAATTTAAAAAAATAAATCTATTTACTGAATCAGTTAATATTTCAAATCATTATGACCTTTTGTATTGTCATAAAATAATTGTTTTTGATCATACAAGCTTATTTGAAATAAAATAATACTAATTATTAATATTTCAAAAATTAATAAGAGATTTAAAAAATAAATTTGTTTACTGAACCAGTTTAAATAGTTTTGACTATTCGAACAATTATCAATTGTTAAGATCTTTGTTTCGTCATAAAACAATTATCTCTAATCATAGAAGCTTATTTGGTTAAAAATAATACTAATTTAATAATATTTCAAAAATTAATAAGTAAGAGATTTAAAAAATAAATATGCTTGTAGAATCAGTTCAAAAAGTTAAAACCATTAGAATAATTATCTATTTTAGATCGTTATGATATTTTGTTTAGTCATAAAATATTTGTTTCATATCTTGCAAGCTTATTCAGAATAAAATAATCCAAATTTATTAACATTCAAAAAATTAATAAGCACAATATTTGAAAAAATAAATCTATTTAACATTCGCAATTGTTTCAGTTCATAAAAAGCTTATCCAAAATAAAATAATACTAATTTCTTAATATTTCAAAAGTTAATAAGCAAGAGTTTAAAAATATAATTTTGATTACTAAACAAATTCAAATAGTTAACAACTATTTGAATAAATGTCTATTTAAAATCATTATGACCTTTTGTTTTGTCATAAAACAGTTGTTTCAATTCATATAAGCTTATTTAGAATAAAATAATACTAATTTATTAATATTTAAAAAAATTTATAAGTGATTTAAAAAGTGAATTTGTTTATCGAATCAGTTTAAATAATTATGGACATCTCAATAATTATCTATTTCAAATCGTTATTACCTTTTCTTTAGTCATATAACAATTGTTTTTTATCATACGAGGTTGTTCAGAATAAAATAATACTAATTTATTAATCTATTAACATATTACTTTATTAATATTTTGCAAATTATCGTAATATGTATATTAATATTTTGCAATAGTTTAAATATTGCTTTTATATTAATATATGTTAAATTTTAATTGGATTATTTTATTTTGGATAAACTTTTATGAACTAAAACAATTGTTAATAATTATTAATAATAGAATATAAATTTTAATATTTATTACCATTTAATAAATAGTTATGATTATTAAACTAAAAATAATTAATATTTTTATAATATTAGTAATTTAAATAATAATTAAAAAAAATTATTAGGATAAAATTTAATTATTATGATTATTATATAGTAACTTAATTAATAATAACAATTAATTACTATTTAACAATAGTATTATAATAAATAATTAAGAGATATTAAGTAATAATTTAAATATTATAATAGAATAATTAATTTAGTTAATTATTATTATAATTATTAATAATTATCTGCAATTGTACCCACGAGTCATCTCTACAACTATACGAAATGGTTGTGGGAATCATCCAAAATGCTTTCCATGTTACATCTTTACTAGTAAGCTTTAGAAAGAATGCCATCCGTTGACATTTTGTCCAATCCCTCCGCCATTCTTTCGTGACAAACTCCTTGATGGGAACGAAATGGACAAAGAATGGCTGAAATGATATTTTCTCTTTTCCACAAAAGTGATTTTGATCCAAACAAAAAACAACTGAACACATCCTATAAATTACTCCTTGCCCTTCCTTCAACAAAAATTTAGCGATCTAATTGTCTTTGCTACGATGGTTGGTGAAAGATTTATACCCCTATCCAATTGCTTATTTATTATAATTTTAATAAATAAAAATTAATAAATTAATATTAAATTATAAAATAAACTAGTTTAAATTTTAATTAATAAATTATTAATTATATAATATTATTAATTCATATAATTAAATACTAAATTATATTATAAATATTAATAAATAAAAGGAAATCATAACAATTAATTTGTAACTTACTATTTATAAAATAGTACAATCATCATGAATTTATTAATAACAATAAATTATTATTGACTATTTGAACAATTATCTATTTAAAATCGTTGTGAATTTTTGTTTTGTCATAAAACAATTGTTTTAGTTCACAAAAGTTTATCCAAAATAAAATAATACTACTTTTCTTAATATTTTGAAAATTAAGAGATTTAAAAAATAAATCAGTTTACTGACTTAGTTTAAATAATTATGGCCATTTGAACAATTATCTATTTCAAATCGTTATTACCTTTCATTTTGTCATAAAACAATTGTTTTTCAACATACAAGCTTATTTGAAATAAAATTGTTAGTACTTTTTGTTTTGTCATAAAACAATTATTTTTGAATGTATAAGTTTATCTATTTGAATTTGTTCCTATAATATTTTATAAATATTTAAAATATTATATGTTTAAATTATTTGAAATAAATTTATTTATTGATAATAAATAGTCTATTTTGTTACAAATTAATTCAATTATTATTATTTGTACAATAATTATTAATTATTTATTAATAAGAATTTTATAAACAATTTAAATATTATTTAAATATTAAAATACTAAATATTATAAATTTAGGAAATTTTAATAATTTAATTGTTTTAAAATATTAATTATTTTGTTATTATATAATATGAATATATGTTATATTAGTTTATCTATTAATATATAATTTACTTATTCAATTAGTTAAGACTATTAGTTTTTATATTTGATTATAAAAACTAATAAGTTATTCAAATTATTTATTATAATTAATTTAATACATATTTAATTATAATTAATTAATAATATTTAACATATATTTAATTATATACTTATTAATAAATATAATAATAAATATAATTATTTAATTAAATAATTGTTACGAATAATATATTATAACATATTTATATAATAATATTAATTATTACAAATATTTTTATTTGTAATGAATATATATTTATTAATATTTTTAATTTTAAATTAATTAATTAATTAATTAATTAATTATATACAATTCAGATATTTATATACAAAATATAAATAATAAATAATATCAATATTATTTAGTGTTAAAAAATTAGAAAAGATATAATAAATGCTTATAAGCAATTTTAAATTATTTTAATTTATGATATTAATTATAATTATAAACATATAATATTATTATATTAGTAATTATATAATTATTATTATTAATATTTCATTAATATACTATAAAATTAATTATAATAATATATAATAATAATAATATTAATAATATTAATTTAATTTAATTAATAATATTTAATCTTCATTTATAAATATAGTATAATAATATCTAATTTATTAGTTAAATTAATTATAATAATATGTAAATTAAATAAAAAATAATTTTCAAAATATTATTAACTATTTTAAATATTTACTATTATAAACAACAATTATATATTATTTATTTCAATTAATATATAGTACTATATAATTAGTAAATTAATTTAAAATTTAAATAAACAATTGTTTATTTATTCTATTAATTATCTATTTTAAATAAATTAATTATTTGATAATATAATTATCAATATTACTAATTTAATACTATATTATTCTAATCCAATAATTATAATAGAAGGAAATAATAATTCTATTATTAAATAAATTTATTAATAGTTGATATTAATAAATATCAAATTATTATTAGGATATATTAATTTAAAATTTATTAAATTATTATAAATATCAATTATTAATAATAGGGATTATAATAATTATAATTATAATTAATAAGTATAAATAATTATTGGATAATTTTAATTAATATTTTAATAAATTATTTAACAATAATTTGAACAATTATTATTCATTGTTATTTATAATAAATTACTATAATTGATTAACAAATAAGTTAATCAATAATATACTAATAAATATTATTATAAATAATAATATTATTAGTTATACTAATAAAATAATTTATAGTTATTATTAATATAAATAATAAATATCATATAAGAAAATTTAATAAATATCTTAACTATTTATATTTATTATTATATTTGAATAATAATCTTCAAATATTTTATTAAATATACATTAAATAATTATAATATATTTTAATAATTTATGTGTTTAATTTAATAGTTAAATACAAATTATATTATATACTAATTTATGACCTATTAATATAGTATTAAATAATATATAAAATAACTATTAAATTATAATTATATTTATATAGTATTATTTGAATAGTTTACTAAATTTATTTATATTAATATAAATATATAATATTCAATCATATGATAATTTATATTAAATTAGATTATACTAATTTAATATTAATCATTATAATTAAATATTATTATTAATTAATTATATTATAAATAGTTATGACTATTTGAACAATTATCAATTAATTATAATTAAAATAAACTTGATATATCTATTTAATTGAGGATTTTATTTATTAATTTATTAAAATAATATAATTAAGTTAACTAATTATAATATAAATAGACTATTTGAATATATACTAATATTTATTAGTTATTAATTAATAATATTGATAAGCAAGTTATCTATTCATATGTACTAATAAATTTTATTAGTATGCAGTAAAATGAATGTATAATGTATAATTATCAAATTATAAAAATTATTAATAATCATTAATATTATTATTAGTAATTAAATTATAATAAATATATGTTATATATATTTAAAATAATTATCATTTTAAATTATAATATATTCAAAAATTTATAATATTATAATGTTAATTAACAAATACCTAAAAGTCAATAATATTTAAACTTATTAATATATAATTCAATCAAAATAATAATAAAGAGTTTGTTATTTAATAACAATTGTAATTTATTTGAATAATTAGTAATGATTTTAAATAGATAATTGTTGAAATAGTCATAACTATTTGAACTTATAAGGTAAATAGATTTTATTTTTTCAAATCTCATGCTTATTAATTTTTTGAATGTCAATAAATTATGACCCTTATCTTATAAATTGAATATTTTGAAATAGTTGGAGATTTAAATAATAAATATGTTTACCAAACAAGTTTAAATAGTTTAAATTATTAAATCTTATTATTTAAATAATTATTAATTTAAAAGATAATTATATTCCTTATTGTTAGCTCAAAGACTCGGAATAAACAATAACGAAGCTAAATTGATTTTAATAAAAAATTTTAAAAATAATATTTAATAAGCACAAATTTAGCTAAACAAATTATCTAACCAAATAAACACAACAATTGAAAGTAAATAAGAGATAGGGATAAAGAATTTGATACCAAGATTTATAGAGGTTCGGTCCTTTCTCTAGGCACCTACGTCCTCTCCCTTAGCCTCTCTTGCCAAGGAGTTGAATCCACTATGTGTTAAAGAATACATCAAGGCTTTACAAAATCAACACTATACATTCTTAAGGGTTATCTTCCCCCTTAAGCTTACAAATTCACAATACATAATTTTTGAAGTGTTTTGCAAACTTTAAGAACCTCTCAAAGGTTGGGTGTTTGCTAATTTGAAGTACACAATAGTATAGACAAGAAATTAGAGAAAAATTGATGTGGGTAGAAGTTTCTGCACTTTTTCTCTCTTTGAACAATTTTGAATGCTTGAGTAGATTGGTTGGTAAATAGCAATAAGTTTTCTTGGCTTTTATTACACTTGATCTGTAGTGAAATGCTTTATTTATAGGTAGGAAGAAGTTAAAAGCCATTGCCTTGCATTGCCTCAAACCTGCAAAAATTTTAGAAAAATATAGCCGTTTGGGGTTTCTGGGCTTCAGGGGATCGATCCCCTCCTTTAGGGGATCGATTGGTTCAAGTTGGAGAAGGCACGAATTTGTGCTTGAAACACTTTACTCGATTAATCAGGTATTGTACCTGATCGATCTATTCTTTAGGTGATTGATCCTTTTTGTGGGGGGATTGATCCCTTTTGCTTATTTTCGAGTAGGAAAAGCTTTCTGTTTCAGAACCGATCGATCCCTTTAATGAAGGGATCGATCCCTTACCTAGGTGATCGATCATTTATGTAGGGGGATCGATCCCTTTTTTGAAAGATTGAACGAGGAGATCATTCTGTATGAAAAAGTGATAGATCCCTTGAATGAGGGGATCGATCTGGTCAGCTTGAAACCCCAACCAATTGATCCCTACAAGGAGGGGATCGATTGGTTTTTGCCAAAACTTGAAGAATTTCGATTCTAGAAGAAAATAGGATCGAACTCTTTTGCTAGGGGATCGATCTCTTCTATCAAAACATGCACTAATCAGGTTTTGTTTTGAGAATTTGACTTGTTTTGGTTCTTAAATGGATTTTGACAAGATAAAAGGGTGGAAAAATGTTCAATTTAAGCTTAGAAGAGATTGATTCAAGTTAGGCAAATTTTTGTTTTGTCAAATAAAAACTCTTAATCAATTCAAGGCCAACAACCTCCCCATTTTTGATATGACAAAACCAAGTGAAAATTTTGCTTAAAAACATTTTTCCTTTTGAAAAACAAGCTCCCCCTGAATAACAATATAGCTCTCCCTGAATTTAAGCATAAATTTTAAGGCAACTAAGCAAAACCAATGTCACCAAAACCATCAATATTATTAAGATCATCAAAGCAATTTTTCATAGCATTATTTCTCTTATTTTTTGTCATAGCAAAAAGGATGAAGTAAAACAAAATGAGGGAACAATCAATTCAAGGCCATTTAAGTTCATATCAATCATCAAACAATACATCAATGTCACAATACTATAAGCCATATGAGAATGAAAGATAAATTTTATTAGTATAAATATCAAGTACCAAAGTTTACAAACCATAATGCAAAGATAGATTTACAACATGCAAAGATATGGGAAAACATAAGGAATGGCACTAGTAAAGCTCATTGAGAAAGAGTTGGAGAATGAGAAGATTGATGAGGATAAAGAGAGTGAGGGAAAGGCTGCCCTATATGTTGAAGTGTAGACCTTATTTGCTCAATGTCAGCTCTAAGATGGCAAACTTGTGCTACCATCTCATTTTGAATTTCCTCCATAGTTTCCAATCTAGTGTTCATAGTTCCAACGACTGAATGCAGGTTGTTCATTTGAAGCAAAAGCATTTCTAAGGCTCCTTGAGTATTAAATGGTGGGGTAGTAGGTTCTCCTTGGGGTTCAGGCATATCTAAAGATTTTTGCTCTTCCCCATCTTCTTGTGCAGCTCTAATATCAGACTTTTTAACTTATAATCCAGCTACATTTTGAACATACCCCATGCTATGCAATGTAGGAACCCCAAGAACATTAAATGGGTCATTGAATACCACCTTTTTGTCTCATCTAGTATTCACATCCAAATGCCTCAAAAGATTACTTATGGCATACTCATATACCAAGTTATAATCTTTATTTTGAACTATCCTCATCATATCATTAAAAATGAAATACACCAAATTTGGTTTTTGTTCATGCTTGATCTTGTACATTCACCAATAATCTTGCTTCCTAATGGTGGAGTATTGTGTCCCAAAAGGTGCTACACATGAGTGACAATGAGGTGTAGCAACCTATCATGCATGGATAATCTAGAAGCTTGAGTGAGAGTAACTTGTAGATTGTGATTTCTAAAATTATCTTGAGCAAGTTGTACCATGTCACATCTAGGATTTGTTTTCCCCTCATTATCTAACATAAAAGCTTCAGCTAGTATTTGCTTGGTAACTAATATTTCTTTCCCCATCACATATGTTCTGAATCTATCAAGGTGGTACCTATTTGATACTTCAATCTAAACACAGCTAGCATTGCTATAAAAAACTTTTACTAAATTTTTAAATAATAGACCATCAATGCACAAATGATGTAGCCATCCAAAATTTTCAAAAGCATGCAAGTAGGAGAATTCTATAGATTGAAGGAATTCTAGTGAGATTACTCTTCCATGCTTCACTTCTCGATGTGTAAAATGAGTCTCATACAGTTTCTTTACATCTGGATTGTTGAAATTTTGATTGAAAGAAGGCTTTATTGATGAGCTTGAAGCCTCCCTTGAGGGATTCCTTCTTCCAACACTTTGGTTTTTGGGGCCATGTTGAAGTGAAATTGATGAGTGAATTGGCAATAATAGGTGATGAGGAGTAAGATATATGTGAGAGATGCAAGAAGGATTAGTGATTGTGGTAGATCAATTTTTAGAGTGAGAAAAGATAGGTATCAATTTTTGTGTGATTTAATGGGTTTCAAGGAGAAATTTTGGCAAGAAATCAAGTTGAAGTGAAGGAATTTGCAAAAGATGTAGCTAAGAAGGATCAATTTTGGGTTAGAAATGAGTGAGAGTGTTTAGGGTTTGAAGAAGATGAGTTTGGGAAGAAGATGAACAGGAGAAAAAAGTTGAAATGATTAGCCAAACTAGAAGAAAACCCAATTTTATCACACCAAAATAACACGCATAATATCAAGAAGCATGACCCAATCGATTGGCTAAGATAGAAGATCGATCAGTTATGGTTCTTGCATGGAATCGATCAATTGGTTTTGAAGGGGATCGATCGATTTTGCACATTTTCAACTTAATTTAGCTACTGGTTGTGCACTCGATCAATCTTGTCTAAAGGGAGATTGATCAGTCCTATATGTTTTCCCTTTTATTTGGCTACGGGGTAAGTAACCAATCATCCATTCTAAAGGGGATCGATTGGTTTTTACTGTAGCAATTTTTTTTATTAAAAGATTTAAAAACCATGCAACATGATCATTCAAACATGCATCATACAATCATACACAAACTTAAAAAAAAATTAGATAAACATACATTTGATCAATCAAGAGTGCACCATTCATCATAACATCAAGAGATTCATTTCAAGGAGCATTCATCATGCCAAGTTCACCTCTAATTGCATAAAATCTATCCTTATCAAGAGGTTTTATGAATATATCAGCTAGTTGATGTAAGATATCAGTATATTCAAGCACAATATCACCTTTTTTAACATGATCTCTAATAAAATGATGCCTAATTTCAATATGTTGGTTATAGAGTGTTGAATTGGATTTTTAGTGAGATTGATGGCACAATATTGTCACATTTAATGGGAATATGATCTATGGTTATTCCCAAATCTTCCAATTGTTGATTAATCCATAAAACTTAAGCATAATAATTTTCGGCCACCGCATATTCAGCTTCGGTTATAAATTGAGCAACACTATTTTGTTTCTTAAAAAACCATGATATGACATATTTCCAAACAATTGATAAGTACCATAAGTGCTTTTTCTATCAATTTTATACCATCCAAAATCCGCATCAGAATAGGCATGTAAAGTAAAAGATGAACCTTTTGGATATTATAATTCTAAATTAGGGGTGTCTTTAAGATACCTAAAAATTCTTTTGACAGTAGATAAATGTGATTCTCTAGGTAAAGATTGAAATCTAGCACATAAGCATACATTAAACATAATAGCGAGTCTACTTGCTGTGAGATATAGCAATGAACCAATCATAGACCTATATAATTTAGAGTCAACACATTTACCTCATTCATCTTTGTCAAGTTTTGTTAAAGTGCTTATAAATGTTAAACAAAGCTTTGATTTTCCCAATCCAAACCTTATGAGCAAATCCTTGATGTATTTAGCTTGATTGATGAAGGTGCCATCTTTTGTTTGCTTTACTTGTAGTCCCAAGAAGAATGTGAGTTCTCCTATCATGCTCATTTCAAATTTACCTTGCATAATTTTAGCAAATTCTTGACAAAAAACTTCATTAGTAGCATCGAATATGATATCGTCAACATAAATTTGCACTATGAGAATGTCCTTACCTTATGTTTTAATAAAAAGTACAGTATCAATCTTCCCTCTATTAAAACCATTTTCAATAAAAAAATTTGACAATCTTTCATACTAAGCTCTAGAAGCTTGTTTTAAACCATACAATGCTTTTGTCAATTTATAGACATGATTTGAAAATTGTGGATTTTCAAAATTGGGAGGTTGCTCTACAAACACTTCTTTATTTATAAAACCATTAAGAAATGCACTCTTGACATCTATTTGAAAAAGCTTAAAATTTTTAAAACATGTAAATGCAAGCAACATTCTAATGGCCTCTAACCTTGCAACCATGGGCATAGGTTTCATCATAATCAATTTTTTCCTCTTGACTATACCTTTGAGCTACCAATCTAGCTTTGTTTCTAACAACATTCCCATGCTTATCCATTTTATTCCTGAAAACCCATTTTGTGCCTATAGTAGGATGATCACTAGGCCTAGGTACAAGATTCTATATTGGTTTTTTTCAAATTGGTTCAATTCCTCTTGTCTGGCCAATATCCAATGATCATCTCCTAAGGCTTCATCTATATTTTTTGGTTCAATATAAGATAAGAAAGCAACATAATCACACACATTTTAAGAAGATCTAGTTCTTACCCCTTGAGTTAGATCACCTATAATTTCATTATCTTTGACATATCTCCTTTCTCTATAACGATTTGGCTCTCTATATGTTATGGCTCCTCTAGAAACTCATCATCTTCCTTTTGATTGTTCTCTTCAATGTCATGTGGTGCATCATTGATACATTCTTGAAATATACCTATATCATCATCATCAAAAGGCACCTTTCTTGGAAGTGGGTTAGACTCATAAAAAATAACATGTATAGATTCTTCAACCACTAATATACTTTTATTAAAAACTCTATAAGCTTTTGAATTCAAAGAATATCCTAGGAAAATCCCTTCATCACTTTTTGCATCAAATTTTCCAAGATCGTCTTTTTCATTGTTCAAAATAAAACATTTGCAACCAAAAGGATGAAAATAACTTATATTAGGCCTTTTTCCTTTAAAAATCTCATAGGGAGTTATCTTTAAAATTGGCCTAATCATAGCTCTATTTATAATATAGCAAGAAGTGTTTATGGCTTCCGCCCAAAAATATCTAGGTAAATTATTTTCACAAAGCATGGTTCTAGCCATTTCTTCTAAAGTTCTATTTCTCCTTTCTACTATCCCATTTTGTTGAGAAGTTCTAGAAGCGAAAAATTTGTGGCTAATACCATTTTCACTACAAAATATATTAAAACCAAGATTTTTAAATTCTTTTCCATGATCACTTCTAATACTAGTAATTGAATAACCTTTTTCATTTTGTATTTGTTTGCTAAAAGTGATGAATTTTTCCAAAGCTTCATTCTTTGAATGCAAAAAGAGAACCCATGTGAATCTAGTAAAATCATCAACAATAATAAACCCATATTATTTTTCACCAAGACTCATTATTCTAGTAGGGCCAAAAAGATTAATATGAAGTAGTTTAAGAGGCCTAGTAGTTGAAATGCAATTCTTAGGTTTGAAAGAAATTCTTTTATGTTTTCCTTGAGCACATGCATCACAAACCTTGTCATTTTCATATTTCAATTTCGGCAAACCAACAACCAAATCATTTTGAGAAAGTTTTGAAATTACGTGCATACTCGTATGTCTAAGTCTTCTATGCTAAATCCAACTCTCATTTTCTTTTTGAGCCATAAAACAAACATTTTTAGAGGATAGATCATCTAGATGCACTACATAAATATTTCCTTGAAAATGTCCAACAAAAACAAGTTTGTTAGTTTTGATATCAATTACTTGACAACACATGGATTCAAACACAACCCTAAATCCTTTATCACACAATTGACTAATGTTGAGTAAGTTATGCTTGAGTCCTTTCACAAGTAAAACACTTTCAATAGTAGTAGAGGAATTGTTACCAATGGAGCCAATCCCTTCAATTTAGCCTTTAGTTGTCACCAAATGTAACATCTCCTTCACTTTTAGCTTTCAAGTCCTTAAAAAGAGTTTTGTCTTTGGTCATGTGTTTTGAGCATCCACTATCAAGGTACCATGGATTGTTCTTGCTTGAATTGGCTTTGTAGCAATGCTCATTCACCTACAAAAACATAATTAAAATTTTGTTTTGGGTACCCAAATTTTCTTGAGTCCTTGAGTATTAGTACTAACAATTTTTGTGCATTTTGGAATCCACTTCATTATAATAATCTCATCTTAAGATGTGCTAACTCTTTTTGGAATCCACACTCTCCTAATGAGCTTACCTTTATAAGTGACTTTCTTTAAGGAATATTATTGTATAGAATGACCCAATTTATGACAATGTGCACATATACCAGATGAATCATTTGGCTTAACAAGGAAATTTTTTAAATGAATCTCTTTGTTGCCACCATTATATAGCCTAGTCCATCTTTATCAAAGAATGCTCTTTGTGTTTCAAGCATGTCATTGAGCTTTTGATGTCCCATATAAAATCTAGAAAATGAATTATGCAAATTTTCATTTTTCTTAGTCAAGTCATTGACATTCAACTTTAAGAGCCCAACTTCCTTTTTTAAGTCTTCTTTTGCTTTAGTCAAGGATTTATTTTCTAGTTTCAACTTAGAGACCATTTTCTTATATTTCATGCTCATGTTCTCAAATTCTATGGCTAATTCATCATAGACATCTTGTAGTTCATCAAATGTATATGAATTTAAATCATATGGATTAAAAGTTACTTTGGGCTCATCAAGAGCCATGAGATATAGATTGGCTACTTCTTTCTCATTTGATTCATCATAAAAAAAGTCGCTATCACTTTATGTTGCTACCATTACTTTTTTCTTTGGCTTTGTCATGTTTTGCTTCTTCCACAAAGGATTATCAAATTTAATATGACCTGATTTGTTTCATTCATAGCAGATAATTTGATCCCTTTCTCTTCTATTTGATTTTTCTTTAGTCATCTCCCTTTGTGATCTTCTTTTACTTGAGAACTTGTTCATCCTCATGAACTTCTTAAATCTCTTTGCAAACATGGCCATCTCTTCATTTTCATCATTTTCATCTTGTCTAAAAGTTTTTTCATCTTCTTGAATGGTAGATTTGAGAGCAATGCCACCTTTCTTGATTGATTCTTATCCTTTTTTTTATCTTCATTTCATAAGTGAAGAGAAAACCCACTAGTTCATCCAAAGAGAGTGTGTGAGGATTTTTGGACTCTTCAATGGCTATCACTTTGGCTTCCTAAATCTTTGGTAGACTATTAAGAATTTTCTTCACCATCTCCACGTTTGAGTAAGTCTTCCCAAGAGCCTTTAAACTATTAATGATGTCGGTGAAGCGATTTGACATCTCTCTAATGGCTTCATCTGGTTTCATCTTGAATAACTCATAATCATGAGTGAGCATGGTAATTTTTATCTTTTTTCCTTAATTTGTACCTTCATGAGTGATAGCTAACTTATCCTAAATTTTTTTTGCATTTTCATACAAAGAAACTCTATTGTACTCACTTAGCCTCAATGCATAAAGAGTGTATGCATTGCTTTGGTATTGAGTTGAGCCATCTTCATATCATTGACATCCCATTCACTATCTAGCTTGATCACTTCTTTACCATCCACCATCTTCATTGGAATTTGAGGACCATTTACAATGACCCTCCAAACTTCATAATCATTAGCTTGAATGAACAACCTTATCCTAGTCTTCCAATAGGAGTAGTTGTCACAAACAAAGAGAGGGGGTCTTACAATTGAATGCCCTTTACTTCCAAGAGATGTTACAACTGTTTCATTTACCATGAGACACACCTCTTGTTGGCAACTATAGTTATTGTAGCTTGAAGATGGTTCTTCCACATTGATTACCATATTTCTTTGAGTCATTTTCAGGATCACTCTTAGGTTGTTAAACCTACAAAAAAGAGTACTAGCTTTAATACCGATTGTTAACTCAAAGACTTAGAATAAACCAAGAAAGGGGTGAATTGGTTTTAACAAAAATTTTCAAAAACAATATTAAATAAGCACAAATTTAGCTAAGCAAATTATCTAACCAAATAAGCACAATAATTGAAAGTAAATAAGAGATAGGGATAGAGAATTTGACACCAAGATTTATACAGGTTTGGTCCTTTCTTTAGGCACCTACATCATCTTCCTTAGCCTCTCTTTTCAAGGAATTGAATCTACTATGTGTTAAAGAATACAATCAAGCTTCTCAAAGCTTTACAAAATCAACACTACACACTCTTAAGCGTTATCCTCCCTTTTAAGCTTACAAACTCACAATACAAAATTTTTGAAGTGTTTTGCAAACTTTAAGAACCTCTCAAAGGTTTGGTGTTTGCTAATTTAAAGTACACAATAGTATAGACAAGAAAATAAAGAAAAACTAATGTGGGTAGAAGTTTCTGCACTTTTTCTCTCTTTGAACAGGTTTGAATGCTTGAGTAGATTGGTTGGTGAATAGCAATAAGTTCTTTTGGCTCTGGTTATACTTGATCTACAGTGAAAGGCTTTATTTTTAGGTAGGAAGAAGTTAAGAGCCGTTGCTTTGCATTTAATGCCTCAAACCTACAAAAATTTCAGACAAAATATAGCCGTTGGAGGTTTTTGGGCTTCGGGGAATTGATTGGTTCAGGTTGAAGAAGGCACAAATTTGTGCTTGAAACACCTTACCCGATCAACCAGGTAATGTACCTGATCGATCTGTTTTTTAGGTGATCGATCCCTTTTACTTGTTTTCGAGTAGAAAAAGCTTTCTGTTTCAGAATCAATCAATCCCTTTAATGAAGGGATCTATCCCCTATGCGGGGCGATCGATCCCTTTTCTAGAAAATTGAGCGAGGAGATCATTTTGTATGAAAAAGTGATTAATCCCTTGAATGAGGGGATCAATCCTTACAAGGAGAGGATCGATTGGTTTTTGTCAAAACTTGAATAATTTCGATTCTGGAAGAAAACAGGATCGATCCCTTTTATCAAAACATGCATTAATCAGGTTTTGTTTTGAGAATTTGACTTGTTTTGGTTCTTAAATGGATTTTGGCAAGATAAAAGGATGGAAAAATGTTCAATTTAAGCTTAGAAGAGATTGATTCAAGTTAGGCAAAATTTTGTTTTGTCAAATCAAAACTCTTAATCAATTCAAGGCCAACACTTATAGTCTTAACTATTTAAACTTAAATTAGAATAATATTCAAATAGTTGTTTGTTCAACTTATTAATTTTAATAAGTTAATTATTTTAAACTTATTTAAATTATTCTATAATTTAAATAAGTTTTATAAAACAATTATAAAACTTAACTTATATTAAAATAATTAATAAATTATATCAATATTATCTATTTAATAAATTAAATAATAAACTTATTTGAACAATTATCTAATTAATATTAAAATATTGAAAATTATTTTTATTTTATTCTAAATAAACTTGTATGAGCTTAAATAATTATTTTATGACAAAACAAACGATCATAATAATTTGAAATAGATAATTATTCACATAATCTTAATATTTGAACTGATTTAGAAAATGAATTAGTAATATTAATAGTATTAAAATTACCTATATGATATTATTATAAGATAATAATAAATCTAAATTAGTAATTTAATTATATAAGGACTAAACAAATAATTATATAATAATTAGAACTATAATTAATACAATTTATATTTAATATTATTTTTTGAATATATTAATAAGAAGTTTTTAATTTTTACGAACAAAAACATTTATATAGTTA
>NW_019167996.1:0-42392 GCF_002303985.1 Durio zibethinus
TCTAATGCCTAATCCAACCCTTGTTATACTAACAGATCTTGAATCGTACTTTGCCATAACATAAAATTACTCTTTTCATCAAATAACGAAATCTCAAACTTAGGCATAGGCATACCAGACATACCTTCTTTAGACATCTTGAAACACTGCTTCACGATCTTTTGGACTCACGATCTTTAAACCTCGAACCTCACTCTGATACCACTTGTTGGGAAAAACAACACCCACACGCAGCAATCATACACAAAACAACAAACTCAAATCAAGAATAAGAACACACAAATATATTTGGTTCGACCCAACTCAAAATGACCTACTCCAAACCTAATCCACTATCAAATAAATCTTTACAATTGTGAGACTTTTAGAATGAGAAAAGTCTCCTAAAACTTCTTATTCAAAACTTAACCAAAAACCCAATTACACCATTTTAATAGCCTACTCACTTAGCTATTCTCTTGGTGTCTAACTCTCTGGAATTACCAAACTAAAAATAAAATACCTTATTTATAAGGGTGAAATCCCTTATACTTTTACTAAACTCCCGATGTGGGATACTGGACAAATTCAAAACTCACTAACTTTTGATTTGAGATTATGAGATTTAAGGCAAATCCCAACACTTATCACCTATAAAAAATAGTCTAACCTTAATCATAACAATTGTATTGCAAAGTTACCAAGGTGGACCATTTGAATATTTTATGGAGAATCTAGAAATTTAAAAGAGTAGAGAAACATAAAATTAAGCTAAAATCTGGTGACTGAAAATTATTAATTTCAATTAGTGGGTTTTTTAATATAAAAGATTGGATTTTACTAACACTGATTGGCCTCAAAGTTAAATTAAAAGTTTAAATGTGTCGTTTAAGTGATTTTTTTTTCTAACAAATAACAAATGATATCAAAGTGATAAGGAGATCATAAATACCAATAGAGTGATAAGAAGTGCAACTCAAGAGAATTAATAGGTGGCATGGGCTAAGAAAAATCATTATTATTTTGATTGGGCCATCTAAGAAACAATCATTATTGGCCCTTGTCTTCTTTAAACTTTTTCATTTTTTCAACTAATCATGTGCAAGTGAAGATTCATGTCTTCGTCAATTGTGTATAATATTGAAATTTTAATTTTAATAAATTAAAATTTAATTTTTTATCATTTTAAATAAAAATACATATGACCCATGGAGATGACCCTATCGAACACTTGAAAAGTGCAGCCTTCATGTACCAAAAAAATCACAAACCTTTTCTATATTTTTCATAAGAAGGTAAAAAAGAAAGTATTAGTTTTTGGATAAATTATGAAATTAATGATTTTTTTAACAAGATCATGCAAACAAGAACATGATTTGAAAAAAGTTTGTCTAAATACTTTATTTTCCCTTTAAAAGTGACTAAGTCATAATTAATCGATCTCTTAATTAAATTAATTAAATAGTTAGAAGATTAATCAAAAAGTTAATTAGACTTATATACAAAAAGTTTAAGACAAATTAAAAATAATAAAGCACAATTGTTTTTATGTATGCAAGCGAATGCACGCATATAATATATATATATATATAAGTAAAAATGTAAAAAAATATTAGAAATTGAAAAATCACAATGCAAACAAAATACAAACCATAAAATTGTTTCTAATCTAGTATGTAAAATGGGTGTCATTTGCCCTTTCAACTCTTCAAATCCCTCAATAAGCTAGAAATATTGTAGTTACTAAAAAGCATAGTTAGATTACAAACAATGAGCATTGATTTTTTATTTTCATCGTTTAAGTAGATTTAATAATTTTAAATATGACACAATAGAATGATATAAAATAGACATAAAAATGACACAGTTAAGATTTTTAATAAAATTGTATATGATATTAGTAAAATTCAAAAACTATGTTTCGTATTTAGTGTATTAATATAAATTATGATATGATAATTTTCATATTTTATATATATTTAATATAAATTAAATATGATATATATATAAAAAAATTATCATGTCTTTAAGTATATTTATAAGCTTTAGACTGACTCAAAAAACTTTTTACTTCAAAAATATCCAAACTTTCTAGGGAGGATCTCAATTAAAGACAAGTATAAAAAGAAAGAAGTAACAGAAATCTATTGTCAATAACAACAAAATTAGGCAGAGGACAAAACGGACCAACCTAGCCATGAAGGAAGCCCTCACCCCCTTTCCTTTTTATTAACCCCATCACTTCTCCCTTTCTCTCTCTCGCTCTCCAAAGGAATCCAAGGAGCACTTTTTAGCAGACATTGAAACCTTAGATCATTTGCTATTTATTCACCTCATGTTTTATCTGCACGTTGTTTTCAGACAGTAGCTATGAATGGAGCCCCCTTACTCATCCCAAAAAATAGGGGTACTACTATCCCTTACAATAACAATTACTTTGGGTTTTTTAGGTCATCCAAAGACATTGTCCCATTAAATCATATGGATTTTGAATCTAAAGAAAATTATCGTATTTGAACTTATAGAAAATTTAATTGAGAGATTTTTAGGTTGCATTTTTTATATTAATTTAATGTATTCAAGATTTTATTTTTAAAATATATATTTTTTCATAACTAACAAACTCTAGATGACAACAAAATTAATTCTCTAATCACTGCAATTTGAGGATAGAGAAATTCTTTTTATAAAAAAAAAAATAAATAAATAAAACTTATTGGACACTATTTTTTTTGTATAGGGATAATATTATATTTGGTCCCTAAATTATTATACTTTTTTTAATACAATATCTAAACAAAAAAAAAAATTTCTAATTAAGTTCCTAAACTACGTCGTCGTATGAAGTTGTATCAACTCTTAACACCATTAAAAAAAATATTTACGTGCTAACGTGAGTAACACGTAATCATGTGGCAACGATGTGGTTGTCACGTCACCTTTTAAAGAGCAGCCAATTAAGATTATTGTCATCAGCATCCCCTTTGAACCCTCTTCCTACATGCAAAATTCAACTCACAGATACACAGTCTCAAATAATTTCAAAAACCATTAGCCTAACCTAGCTTTGAAATCCTGCCAAACTCGTAATGCAACCATCAAATGCAACACAACCGAAAGCCAACAAAATCAACAACAATCCACGTCCAACAAACAACACAAGTACAAAATTACACAAGCTTGTCAACAAGCAAAACAAAAAGGAAAAAACATTCAAGCAGACCCTGAAAATTTTTAGCCATGGGGGTTGCGTAGTTGTTCTTTTTTTTTTTTTGGGTTATCCATGAGGAGCGAATAGTCCTTAGGAAGCGGCCAGGCTTAAAACGGCAGTCGACAGAAGGAAAAACTAACGACAAAAGTGATGGCATTTGAGGTGGTTGGTAGTGGCTGGTGTGATTTTTTGGGAGATCAGAACAATGAAAGAAGAGAAGATGACGAGAAAAATAGCATACCGAAAATTCAAAACAATTGGACAATGGAAGGGGACCAAAACGTGAGTGAAAAGCTATGGCTTCGGTTTTAGATCTAGGCCATTAGATGTCAATTTTCGAGAATCTGATCCTAGATCCTAGATGAGGAGGCAAAAAGGGTGTTCGTGGTGAATTTTGGGCTTCAATGGTGGTTGGATGATGACAAGGTACTGCGGCTGGCAACGACCCGACGATCGACATTGGTGGCCAGAATTCCAGAAGAAAGAGAAGCTTTGAAAAGACAGAGAAGAGAGAGAGAAGAAACAAATAAAAAAAATCTGATTATGACCATATATAATAAGATTAAAATTATGTCATTTTGATAAAAGAGTAAACCAAATTACATTTTTAAAGAATAAAAAATTATATAAAAAAAACTTCTTATAAAATAATAAATGACGATTACATCTAAATAAATCACATGGTGATTCACGTGTAATCCACATTAACAGTTAAAGTCAACGAATATTAATATATAAAAATATAATTTAAGTATCTAATTATTTTTTCTTGTTTTAGTACCGCATTAGAAAAATATATAATAATTTAGGAAGCAAATGGGATATTATTTCTTTTTGTATACAAGGCAAAATCCTAAGAATATTTTTCAAATTATTGCAAAATAAGTATACTTTTACGAAAATTTCAAAGGCACTTCTGTATTTTACCTTAGAATTTATAGTCGCATGTACAAATGAATGAATGAATGAATCCAACTTCTCTTGTAGAGCTATCTGATTTATTGAACCCTATGGTACAAATGTGTGGGACCAATACTTCTAATATTATTGTGACATGTTTTATAGCGAGACATGAAGTTCTTAGAGGGTGGTGTCTTGCATTCTTTGTGAGACATTACAATCAATCGGACTGACCCTTCATTCTTAAAAAAATGGTCCCTGACATCCATGATTTTTTCCCGTGTCCTGTACTCTTTTCTTTGTATATCATATACTTGAGGCCATTTTTCAAACCAAAACATTCTTTAACTTGTTATATTTTGAAATTTTTAGTTCATATTATTGTTTTTAATGTTTTTGGGTTTACATTTTTGAGAGAACATGAGAAAATCATGCATTGTTAAATTAAATTTTATCATTTTTCTTATGTGCTCACACGAATTATTCTAATTTATAAAAATATATCATTTATTTGATCAATTAAAATTCAATTTTTATAAAAAATATTCAATGAGTAAAATTTTAAATGAAAAACATGACAATCCATTTTCTTATCCATAGAGTGATCCTTAAGATACTTAGACTAAAATATAACAGATAAATTATAGTTTATCACATATTTGGCTTAATTCCAAGTACCTTTAGAAATTATTTAGTAGATTATAAACAAAAAAAATTGTTCAACAATGAAGCCATAATTGTTCGGAATATTGCGACTGTGAAAACCATTGTTCAAACTTGGACCTTTTATTTTATTTTATTATTAGTTCCAAGAGATCAAAAACAAAACAAAGGGTAGTGACAGAAATCACAGAGCAATAAGGATAAGAGGGACTAGAATTCAAGTTGTGAGAGATAATGATTGAAGATGAGAAAAGGAAATGACTGTAAACATGTTGAAAAAAAAGACAGAAGATAGAAAAGCTTTAGAAAATGATTCCACGGTACTGGCAAAGACCCCCCCCCCCCTTTAAAATCATGGTTTCTCTTCCATTATCATGTGACAATTTTTATGGACCTAAGGAGAAGTCATGAATCTTACATCAAATATAATAAGAGGGTCACTGGGACATATAAAGGTTCACACCATCTCTTCCTTGTAAGGCACCTTTTGTAGGATAAAACCGTGAGGTCAGGGGACCAAAGCGGACAATACCTCACAAGGGTATGAACCGTGACGGTCAGACTGATCTGGGACGTCGAAAGGGTGAATGCTCGGATCCCAGAGCCACGCGGGTTCGGAGCTTAACTCTCAAGCCATAACAAATGGTATCGGAGCTAGTCCTAAACCGTTCGATCCACGCCAAGCACCTCGAGGGAGGTAGGCAGGGTAGCCAACCTCCGTGAGATGGTGTGAACCCTTATATGCCCCAGTGATCCTCCTATTATGTTCGATGTGGGATTCAGGACTCCTCTTTAGGTCCGTGACATTCTCTCACACCCAATCTCGTGACGAGAGCGTCAAAATGAAGAATGAAAAATGCACTTTGACACTCAATTCAATTAAATAAGTTGACGTAAAAATGAAAAAAAAAAAAAAAGAGAAGAAAGGATGGAGCTCAAGATAGAAAAAGAAAGGTTTAATTTTCTTATCTAGCTCTCCGATGATACATGCATGGTGATGTGGTATGGGTGATTAACAATCGGTGATTATCGGGTGAGTGACTTTAACGGGTGAAGAGTTTGGTTGTTGATTATAGTGAGCGAGTGACATGAAGGTTGAATGCGTGCTGATTTGGCAAGCATGACAATCAACCTTGTTTACTTCACAATTATGGTTTAACAAATATAACTTTTCTTATTAATAATTTTATATTGAAAAATATCATTTATATCCCCGTAAGATTGAGTATCATTAACACTATTAACATTAATAACAAACATGTAAATATCAATATATTATGATGTCTTTATGATAATCTCACATATATTATCTTAAAATCATAATTTTGAAAGACTTTAACCATAAATCACTTTTATGATATATTTTACTTAAATCATAATTTTGTTTTATATCTACCAAGAAGTTATTTATAAAAATATTAAACAATCTAATCACTAATAAAATATAAATACCTTTAAAATTATTGCTTATTAAATTTATTTTAGGCAGGGAAGAAGATGATGGACCTGCTCACCTCTTTTCTCTTAATTATTTTCATGCAATTTTAATTTTGCTTTCTCACTGCCCCTTTATTTTAGTATACTCACGCATTACAATGGTAATTAGTTTAAGGTTAAATTTAATTCAAACAAAATTGCAAGTATATGATTTGTTTTTTATTTTTTGTAAAATATTACGGTTTAAAAATAAAAATTTTTACATGTATTGAGATTTTAATTCAAAATTTATTAAATATTATTTATAATTGTATAAACTAATTAAACAAAATTCTAAGTTTTAAGTACGAAAAAAATAATTTTATATGTATTTTTAGTTTTTATGATATTTTATATTCTTTCCTTAAAGAATTGAATTTAATTGTGAAAAATGAATTTGTTTCATTGTTTTTAAGCAATTGACAAAATTTTGGATGATTAGGCTCTTAAAGTATTAGTTATGCTATTAAAGTATTAGTTATATATATATATATATATATATATAAATATACACGCGCGAGCGAAAGAAAGTAAAAAAGAAATAAGATAGATATAATATATATATATATATATATATGAAGATAAAACTATTTTTCTTGAATTTAAAATACATGTTATTTCAAATATTATTAATCATGTGATAGAAATTAAAAAAGAAATAAGAGATAATGATGTATCAATTTTATGAAAAGTAAGACAATTTTCATTATAATTTTTAGTTTATTCATTATATTAAAAAGTAAAGAGATATTCATATATGCATTCATTTAATAAAAGTCTTAATTAATTTTTTGTGTATTTAAAATTATTAAAATTTAAATTTTAATCATTAAAATTAAAATTTTAATATTTGACAGATATTAGCAACTTATTTTAATTTATTTCAACTTTAATAATTTTATTTGATAAAAAAAGAATAATATCCAATCTCATTTTCTAAAATAAAAAATAAATTAAAAATTTTTTTTGGATATTTAAAAATAATTAAATCTTTTTTGGATAATTAAAAAACAATTAAATCTAACAAAGAATTTTGAATGCAAAATAATTAATTTATATTGCAATAAAAAAATTACCATTGTTGGATAAAAAATAAGGGAAAAATTACTCTTTTTAACTCACTTAAATCATCCAATTAAAGTTAAAATAAAAAGTAAATTTATTATATGAAATCTAAAAATTTTGTTATCAAAGTGGGATTAGACGTAGCTGAGAGCCCACAGCACAAACCATAAAACCTTATTCTTTCTGCTTCTTCTTTCATTCCTTATTTTCTCTCTGTAAAACCCACTTTCTCTCTCTTTAAATTCACTTTTATTCTTTGCTTCTTCCTTTTATATCACGAGATCCCTATCTCTTTTTCTCTTTCTTTCCTTTCCATTCCTTTCCTTTCTTTTCCTCTCTTTCTCTCTGTTAGATGTCTCCTTCAAAGATTTTCCTTTCTTCTCCAAGCTCTGTCCTTTTTACATTCATTTCAAGCTCCTTCTTTCACTCACATTACTAGTAAAAAACCCAAAGACGAGAGAGGTGGAAGGGGACAAGAATTGGAGTAAACCCATTTCTGGTGAAATGAAAAGGAAGTGAAATGTCGCATCTTAGAAAGCTAGTAACGGAGTTATGGATTTTAGAGAAACTCGTCGATCAACTCTTTGACTCACTGAGTTATGATGTTAACAAGCCCTATTTTCGTGACTAGGTCTCCGAACTCGACAAAAAGCCCTCACGATGACAACAACCATGACTACAAAGATGAAATTGCTATGTAGCTTGGCTACAGGATTCGAAATCAGGTAGGCATTCCATTTTCCCTATTCTTGTTAAATCAGCTTCTTTGATATATCAATAGTGTAAATCAGGGTCTGCAATCTTTAAATCTATAAGGTTTTAAATTTATAGGAAAGGTGAATAACCAAAGTAATTGAAACATTTAGTTGGGTGCAATTGGCTGAGTGATTCCATATTTATAGAAATCAAGATTTGACATGCTATAATATCATCTTATTACAAAAGCCACCAACAATAATAATTCATTTCTCCTTTTAATTTATTAAAAATATTTTTGATGGACTATCACTCTGATGTAGAAGGAACTGTTAAGTGGTACGATAATTATTTCTAATCATCTTGAATGCATTTGCTTTTGAGAAATCTTATATATCCCACTTTTTTTTTTCATGTTGATGGTATTATTGGAATTGATGAGTTACTAAATGATCTTCTCTCAAATGAAGTGGCTATTAATGTAACATGTTATAGAAAATTAGAAGAATTTTCAGCCTGGTATATGCCAAACTAACATGATGACAATGGCAGAATTTCTTGTTAAAATCGAGAGGAATGTTAAGAGCAATGTAAAATTCTCAGATTTCATAGGCTTAAACAATTGGGCTGTACAGTTTCCCACTATCTTTTTTTGTTCAACTTATTTCTAAGTAGTGCCAAGGCTTTGGTTACTAACGGCTTCAGTTTCAGGCTCTCTGGATGGTAGAGTCATGACAATACTATCTGATACTATTTTAACAGCATGTGGATCGGTTGCTTTATCAAGATAATATCAAACATAAGCATTCCATAGATCAAACATATAATCAAGGTATTTTAGTCAGTAATAAAGACTATGGCACCTTCTTGGCTTAACGTCGAATTGTTGGCTTGAGTTTTATAAAAATATGTCTTTTACTATAGTAACTTATTTCAGTATGGCCTTGGTACAGTAACTTTTCTTTGACGAGAGAATGAATCAATGATCTGTTTAATAGTTTTACAAGCCTTTCTAATACAGAGAATCCATAATACTATGACAACTGCAGAGCATACTTAACTTGTATCACTGTAAACTATGGAATAGATTGAAGAAACATGAAATTAAAACTTTAACTATAAAAGAAAGATGAAGGAATTACCAAAAGATAATAGAGTTTTTAGCCAAATATATTTTTATAAAAGAGGATTTCTTATAAGAGAAACTTAAACTTTTCTTATGATACCTTCTTAGAGAAGAAGCATACTATTTATACAAAGAAAAAGTAAAAGAATAGTAACCTAATAAGATGAAATTATGATGAAAGTCATGACCTTATAAAAGACTTGACATGAAGCTAAAGTGACTTTAAAAAAGTAAAGATGACTCATCACTTATATGATATAAAGTAGACATGACTTGACTAAAAGTAGACTAAACATAAAGTTGGATGAGACTTGACATAAAGTTATCCTGATGTGGAGGCATCATCATCAACTTTTGGAGTCTTCTGGAGAAAGTAAAAATTATCACACGTAATTATACATAATTAGACTAGAACAAGGAATCTTTTGTCTGGGAGAACCATAAATGGATTTTTAACTTGATTAACATCATTTGAAAGAGTGGTAAGTGTGTTCTGGAGAGAGGTTGAGGTGTTAGTTATCTGTTTCTAGAGTAAAATCATAACGCAAATTTTCTAACCATTGATCTGGATCAAAATCTTCATAAGGGTTTTAGGATTTTTACCATTCCATTTCTTTGAAAACTTCAAGAGGTTTCTAGTAAGGATTCCATTATATTGGTCTTGCATGGTCAAGTTCATATTTTATGGTTTCAGGAAGAGGTTCTATCTATGCGCCATCAAATCTGGTCTTATAAATCTTCTTATCAATTTTGAGTTGATAATTGTATTCATGAGGGTAGTTTTTCCATAGAACATCATCTTGGAGCTCTAGCCAATTTTATTTGAGAATCTTGTGATTCATTTCACAAATTTATCTTTGAAATTTAGTGTATTTAGCATGGTGATCAAAAAGAGAATCTAACAATGAATAACCTTGGGAACTATAAATTGCTGCATACGAAAAATACTAAGGTTCTTTTGCCAAACAATTGCAAGATCTATGAAAAATCATAATAATGTTAGAATCAGAAAAAACTTTTATGTATCTCTCATAAGTGTTTATCCATTTGATCCAAAGTGGAATGATTTTGAACTAGTTGAAGAAAAACTTGAAATGCTAATGATTGAAGTCTAGTTGGTGTTTTATAGGTTGATAGTGGATTGTTGAAAAAGCTGAATGAGTGTTTTGAGCTTTGGGAGTGGGAATTCAATAGCTATATAGTGAAGATGACAAAGGTACCACATAAAACAAACTATTTCTTTTGAGAAACAAAGTGGATTAAGAAATTTAAAAGGATGGATGAAGGGGTATTCAGGATGTATACCAAAAGATTGAATAGAGGAGTCTCCAAGCTTTTTGAGTATTTTGGACTGGTATTTTAGTAAGAGGTATAGGGCTTTTTGGTGAAGGGTTTGAGTGGTGAGAAATCTTGGTAACTTTGAAGGAAGACTTTTCACTGAGAGGGTAAGAAATTCATCAGGTAAATCAAATTCATCATCAAGATAGGGTTTTTGAGAATGAGGAAAAAAAAGATTTGTAGAAGATGAAGCTTATGAGGAAGAAGGTGTCGGATTCATCATGAAAATGACTGGAACAATCTATAAGAAGTTTGAAAGAGGTTTTGGAAGAGATCTGCTAAGCATGTTTGGGAGGATGTTATCTTTGCCTTTTATATGTGCTGTGGTAAAAGAGTATTGTGAAAACCACTGAGAAATCTGAGTAACTGTGCATTTGGCATCTGTTTCTTCTTGAAATTGAGCATTTGATCAAAGGCTGACATATTTAATTTCACAGGAAAATGATATTCAATGAGATGAAATTCAAATCTTTGAATTTCATACTTTACAACTAAAATTTCTTTTAATGTAGAGTGATGATAGATTTTTGAATATTTGAATTTACCACTCTTGTAATCACAGATTTGTCTGATTCTATTTTTTTTCTAAAAGAATTACTGATCGAAATTATTCACTTGCATCTATCTACAATATCTTTTTTCTATTGAAGAAATCTTTAAAGTTGGAAATGATTGTGCTCTTTTTTTAAAGATCTGTATTGCTTTTAGGACCATGTAGAGGTTTTCTCTTTAACATCTATTTGAGAAGATGAGTTAATTGTGCAAAATCTAAGAGAAATTCACTCATGTAATTGACTACACCAATGAATTATTATACTTGCTTCTTGGAAAGATTTTAATTAGAAAAATATGTAAGTGTCTAAGCAATGTGAAGTTTGGCTATGTACTGTTCATATTTTAAATGAATGCTTAAGAAATTAATTTTTGAGATGCCAATGATCATCTTTTTCTTTGACAGCATTATCCCATACTGTTGAACAATTTACTAGAACTTATCCAATAGCTGTGTATGAAATGTGACATCTAGAGAGAATAGTAAGATATCATCAATGTAAATCAATGCATTATCAAGAATGAGAAAAATATCCTCGTTATTGCTTTTTGGAATAGTGAAGGAGTAACTTTTAATCCAAAAGGTATAACTGTTCACTGAAAATAGTGTTGAGGGATACAAAATGTCATTTTGTATCTATCTTGTAGATGTATACTTAATTGTCAAAATCTTGTTTTTAGGTCAAATTGGAGAAGATTTTTGCATTTGCCAAATTTGTAAAGTTTTTTTTGTCTTGAAGAAAGAACTTATCATCTACAAAAAAAATGTTAAGAGGCTTGTAATTGATTACCAATCTTAATTTTTCACGAACTTGTTCTGAACGTTTATCGATATAAAACGCTTCACATGCCCCATGGAGAAAAGGTTGGTTTAATTAATCATTGAGCTTGAAGAAGGGAACATTCTTGGATTGCCAACTAGAAATAATCTGGGTTCATGCTTGAATAAATTACTTTTGTGGGATTAGTATTTTCATCTTTTTAAAAGGAAAGGGTAATGAAAAATTTAGGGTTTTTCCAAAAAGGGTGGTTGCATTTTTGGAGAAATTCTGAATTATTTTCTACACATGAAAAATGAATGAATTTTTATTTAAATTCCTGGAAGACATTTGGTTGGATGGTTCGGGCGAAGATGTTGGAAAGGTTTTTTTAAGGTCTGAAATAACTTTCAAACTTTATACCTTTTTCACTAAGTCTTAAACCTGGTATACTAGTTATGACATCAAAATCAATAACAAGGTTTTTTGGGAAAGTGAAGATCTTAAAATCTTTTGAGTTATTTGACAACCTGAGAAAATAAAAAAGGTAACAGGGTTGCTGATAAAGTCTGTAAAGAATTCAATTTAATTAGTAATTTTGAAGAAGGTTTTTTATTTTTTCCAAAGGTTTTAATGGTAAGACAAGGGGATTTGCTATGGTTTAGGTTGCACTAGTGTCAAAGAAAGTTATGATTATTTTGGGAAGAAAATGTTTGTGAGTGAAGATCTGAACTGAAGTTAGGAGCAATTTTGGAGGTTAAAAGGTTTGGATTTTTTAAAGTTTTTGGACTGTCATGTAGTCATAGTATTGATCATTTGTAAATTCATCTAAGTAATCTAAGGTTGAATCTGCCTCATCATTATCAAATTGTTTGATCATAAATAGGGATCTTTTATTCTGCTCATCATCAAGGGAAAAGATTGATTCAAAGTCATCATTAAAGAGATTAATACCAGAGATATTAGCAATATTTTGAATAATCTTGATTGATCTTTTGTATGACTTTAGGCAATTCTTTGCAAAATGTCCTGGTTTTTCACAAAGAAAACATTTTGAACTATTTGATCTTTGGGTCTTTTTTCTTCCTTACAAACTTGAATCTTTGAAAACTTTTGGGCTTTTTTGCTTTTCTGAATAACTTTTTGGATCTGGAGAAATGTAAGTTTATAAGAAATTTGAATTTTCTGAAATGCTTCTTTTTTTTTTGTGATTGCAGAGACATGTGGAGTCTTTGAAAGAACATTTAATCTTGAGTCCAGAGAAAGAGTAGGAGCATGATGTCTCTAACTTTTTAGAGTTCACCAAGTTTTTGATATAGTTGTACCATTTGCAAATCTTGTCAAGGGCTTTCAATATCATCTTGTAAATATCTCCAAGATTCATGGTTCTAACATTAAATGATCTGAGATTCAGTTATGTCCTTGTTTGCTATGCAAGTTTTTCTCGAATAGAGTTGAAAAAAGCTTGCTTCAGGTTAACATCATCAAATCCATCAAGTATGTAAAAATATTAAGAAAATTATTGATAGTGTCTGTCAAGATCTTTTGGATGGAGGGAACAACATTTTAACTTGAAGAATTATTTTTTGATCTTTTTCAATCTGTGAGTTTCTTGGTCATAAAATATTGCTGCAAATTGAAATACAACTTTTGTGATTATTGGGCATTGAAGAAACTAGAGTTGTTTGTATTTACCAATGTTATGCCAAAAATTTTTTAAAGTTCTAACTAGTCTGGAAACAAATCTAATCAAGATTGTGTTTATCGTAACATTGAGATTGGAGTTTAGTTCAACTAATCCCCATGCTAAGAACTCTTAGAACCTTGAAAGCCATTTTAAAAGAGGAATATCATTAATGGTAAAGATTGAAAACTTTGATGTAGAGAGAGAAACTTGTGTTTGTTGTAGAGAAAGGTGTTGTTCAGTATCTATTCCATCAAGATTATGGACTACTGGATTATCATCTAAAACCTCAACTGTTGGTTCTATCATGAAGATTAGAGGTAGTGCTGACTCATCTAAATCATCTAATTCAATTGAAACATCTGATTTACTAGTCTCCATCTAATATTCAGTCTGAAAAATGGAAAGAAAGATATCTTCAAGGAAATATTGAGAGAGATTGTCTTGTGCATCTGATGAATCATGTCTATAAGGGTTTGTGTATGAGAGATCATGAGTTGTATAAGTTTTTGGTTTGATTGAGGTGGATGGTTTTAAAATGTAAAACCTGAGCTTGGTTTTCGCTTTGGAGGTTGAGAAAGTGGTTGTTTTATAACTTTTTTTAGTTTTAGATTAACTGGTTGTTTTTCTTGAAATCTGTGAATTCATTTTCCAGTTGTGCCAAAATGAGGTTATTCTGGTTAGACTGAAATAGAAGTGAAATATTGTTTTGGTTGTGAAAATGTTGGTATAGATGTGGGAAGAGGTTTATATTGGAATGGTGTGAAGAAAAGTTTTAGAGGTAAGGTTGGAAGATTGTATGGTTGGTAAAGAGAAAGAGGGGTATAGGCTTGGTAAGGGATGTCATGCATTCCTATGTTGAAAGGAGTGAAAATATTGTAACTGAAGGCTACTTGTTGTTTTTTATAGAGCTAATTTTGAAGATCTGCAAGTTGAATCTTTAAGCTTTTAATTTTTTTTTCTCTTTTAGTGAAAGCATAAGTGAATCCAATGTTAGTTTCAACCATGTATCTAAGCTGTTGATCAAGAGTTATTATCATTGATTGAATTTCAATAATAATATTTTGAATATTGACAAAGCTTTGATCAAAGTGATGACTGACTTGGTCCAATTTATGTTCAATTCTGTACAAGTATGCATTCTGCTGAAGAGAATTCTCAGTTTATCAATTTAAGACTACTTCAACACGAAAAACACTTTTCTAGTTCTTATATTCATCTCTGTCAGTGGGGTTTGGAATTTTTGGAATGTGTTTGTATTGCTCTTTATGGAATTCTTGAAAAAAGAGGAAAATCTGAGTTTGGGTAGCTTGGTTGCATCATGGATATTTGAAATAAGGGTTGCGTGAAATCTGGTTTGTGTGTGTCTTGGGTGTTGCAGGTTTGAGGAGGATGTTTTTGTTTTTTAGAATATATGACATAATAGTCAAACTTTTCTTATGGTTCACCAAGGAGATTAACTTCAGGGTCTCCATTCTTATATCTTTATTTGAGCTTTTGCTCAAAAGACTTTTTTTTCTTTTGCTTCTTTGGAATATCATCATCATCATTATCTAAGAAGCTTCTGTATAAGTCTTTTTGATATTCTACACATCTGCAATCAGTGTCCTAATAATAATGTCTTTATAGAGATCTGTATGCATATATAGGATTTTCATTAGATGAAAGTGTGTAGCTGGAACATGTAAAGGATCAACATGACATCTTTACATCATGAACTATGTTGGAAAGATTGTTGAAGGAGGAACATCTTTTCCTTTGCTATAATCAAACTCAATTGTTATAATGCCATCCTAGTTTGTCTTGTAAGTTGAATCAAAGTGTTGAATTGGTTCATCTTGCTTCTAAATATTTTGATAACTTGTCATCCATGACTTTGGGAGAAGTGTGGCAAGTTCTTCATTTGAGATTTGCTTTGGATTGTGAACATGTCTGGGAATCTTGTATGTCGTTTCCATCTTTACGAAAACAACATCACTTGAATGAAAAAGAGGCAAGTTAATGGCATGATCTTGAACTTTATATGCCATTTGGTAGTGAAGAGTTGCCTGGAGTCTTTTCATCTCAGTTCTTACATCTAGACTTTAACTTTTAAAGCATCTAACAATGTTGAATCATGAAAAGAAATATTATAATTTGGAAAGACTGTGAAAAAGATAGTTTATGCATTGAGCATCATCTGAACTATGCCAAGTATTGCATGCTTGTATTCTTTGAATCTTGTATCCAATAAAACCATTCTGGTACATACAAAAATACTATTTCTGCCATGGAAGGTCAAGGCTACTTTGATAACACTAAAATAAATATGAGTGTATCTTTGTTTTGACCACTGTTGAGAAAATCCTTACAGGATTTAAAGAGTAACAAAGTGCTCTTGAGTTCTTGTTAGAAGAATACATTAATTAAAGTTTATGGCTTGAATATACTATTTTAGAGCTAGGTATTTTGGTTTTAAAAGGGCTTTTATAGATCTAGTAAGAGAAGGGGAAGAGTTTGAGAAAGTTATGTAAAAATTTACTAGGGGAAAGATTGTTTGTTGGGTTTTCTTTTCTTATAAGATATAATCTACTTTATATAAAAATTTTAACTTAAAAGAAGAAGACTTTTTAAGTACAGAAGAAGGGGAAGAGGATAAACTAAAAGAATATATAGAAGATGAGGGTTGAGAACTAGAAGTACTAGTGGTTGATAAATCCATGAAAATAAAATTTTCTTTTGGCTTTTCCCATCCATCGTCAATAATCAAGAATTAGAAATATAATTTCTTCACTCTATTCTGGCAAGCTAGCTCTGATACCATTTCTAGCACAGCAGCAGGTAGTAATGCCAAGGCTCTGGTAATTGACGGCTTCAGTTTCAGGCTCATCGAGTGGTAGAGTTATGATAATACTATCTGATACTATTTCAACAGCATGTGGATCAGTTGCTCTATCAAGATAATATCAAACATAAGCATTTCATAGATCAAACATATAACCAAAGTATTTTAGTCGATATTCAAGACTATGGCACCCTCCTGACTTAATGTCGAACTGGTGGCCTGACTTTTATGGAGATATGTCTTTCATTATGGTAACTTATTTCAGTATGAACTTGGTACAATAACTTTTCTTTGGTTGATGGATGAATCAATGATCTGTTTAACAGTTTTACAAGGCTTTCTAATGCAAAGGATCATTAATGCTTTTCTTTCAATTAACTTTTTATCTATTATTTTTAGGACAAAACTTAAATAAATTTATTTACGTAAAGATTGTGAAATTTTTTTAAATGATTTAATAAAAATTTTAGTAAAAAATATAAACTGATTGATTGATAGAATTTAATATAAAAATCAATAATATATAAAAATATTATTAAAAATATTATTTATAATTTAAATTTGAGCGATACTTATTTAATGGTAAAAATTATGTCAATATTTTTTTTTAAAATGTTTATTTAATAAATATTTAAAAATTTATTAAATTTTTTTTTCAAATTTTGCATATTTGATCTATGTGATAAAATTTTTTAATTTTTAATTTTGATTTTACATTTTAATTTTAATTTATTAATTTTTAATAAAAAACTTAATGAACTTCCCATTCGATATTTCATGTTAACTCTTTTAACACAATCATGATCACTATTCATATATGTAATACATTTCTCACAAATATATGGTTTATTATTTTTTTATTTTATTTACCAACAATATGATATAAAATAATTTTTTATTTAAATAAAGGGATTTTAACTATTATTTAAAACAAAAAATCATGAATTAATTACTGAAATAGAGGATTAACTTTTTTAAACTTATGAAGTGTGACTCTCTGCTCATAGGCGAACCACAAAAACGACAGGAACATCCAAACTGACAACAACGATTGAGATGAAAATGGATTAAAGAGTAAAAACCCAACAATTAAATTAAAATAAGGAGGTGATGCTGGTCGCAACATATAATAATCAATGGTTGAAAGTGAAATGATTTTTCATGCATCTTAATCCGACGGTTCGATAACAATTTAGTTCTTATAATAAATAATTAAGTTTCGTATCTGTTCTGGTAGTATTATTAATCTTTACTAATCTGGTTGTTGAGTGAAAGCCCATTTAACTTGGTTCATTCCACTACAAATTTAAAGTTCTGGGTTTTTTTTTTTTTTATTTAAAGGAGATTACAAATAAATAAAAATTACAGATATTGCAATTTAAACCTTAAGATACTGAGATTTAAACTTTAAAGCTTTTAAATGTCATTTTTTAAAAAATTAATTGTATTAATTAATTAAACTTCGAATTTGAGAATTGAACTCTACATTCAAAATATTATCTCATTTACTATTATTCAATTTTAAAACACTGCTATTGAATTGAGATAACAATTTATTACAGCTTTATCATATCATTTAGTTGCTCTGGGTTCCATTCTTAGTATGCCAAAAAAGCTCATGACATTTTATGGTAATTCTTTTTAAAGGCGAAGAATATTATTAATGAATATATACCCAGAATCTAATCAATTCCATCAACTTAGATTTTCTTTTTAAAATGTCAACACTTTAAAATTTAATATAAATATATTTCTAAAATTTAAATATCAACAATTAGATTAGTTTTGGGTGAGAGATAAAATTGAGTATTTTTTCTATTAAAATTATTTTAGTATATGTTATAAATAGCTTAAGGTATGGACTCACAAAATTGATTGAAGCAAAAATGATATGTTATGGAAATCAAGCTTTTTAGGTTATATATGAAGATGAAACATTACAAAAAACTAATTTAAAATAATGATGTAATTTATTTTAATTTAATTCCATCATTCAATCAAAATTAAAAGACAAAAGAAAGTGCTCAAAGGACTAAAAACTTGGGAGGTGAGAAAGTCAATGTAAATCCCTTAACGAGAATACATTTAATTTCCAATCAATCCCATTGATTGCGGAAAAGTGAGTCAATAATCAAAGTAAATTATAAATCCAAAGACTCACCCTAAGAGAAATTTAATAAAGTATTTGTAAAAGAAAGACTTTAGTCTCACCATAGAAGACTTAGTGTTATCAATGTTATTTATGATAATCGTAAAAAACAAGTTTGCCAATCACTTCACCTAATTCCTTTGATATATAATATGTTCCCACCTCAGCTTCCTTATTTTTTGTTTTTTCCTTATAATTTTACATGAAAATTTTTGTTATACGAGATAGGTATAGATCACTAAAAATTAATTACTCACGTAGGTTAATTCCGTTGGTTACAAAGATGGAATCTCATTTTCTTGTTACATAAATTTTGATTCTTAAATAATCAAGCTGATACGAAAAAATATACTCTTAAAATCATTTCAAAAAGAAATTAAGCATCTAACCATAAATTATTATTATTATTTCGGGCTGAAATTGCAGCGTTTGCATTATCATTTTTGATAACATAATTACAACTACTGCTACTGACATTTGACGCTAATAAAGGCTAGGATAGAGAAACACACTAAACAATAAGGCAAAGAAAAAAAGCTATCAAATTGTGTATTTTGATCACGTATCGATATTAGATAAGGATAAACTTATAAAGCCCGAAATTGACCCGATTCACTATTAAAATTCACACTCTTGTTTCTTGATATTCCAGTCGAAGACTTGGTACCATTAACAGCTCAGGAGGCATCAGTTTCTGTCATATTGCAAATGAGATGAAAACCAACAGTACGAGGAAAATAAATAGAAGCTTATGATTACAAGAATTTGTTGCGCCTAAAGCAATAATCATAATAATATAGAAGTAATATATCGTAATAAACCTATAGCAATAGACAACAATAAATAATAAAAAACACAGAAAAAATAAAAACACACCAAAATTTACGTGAAAAACCCTCCAATGTAAAAGAAAAAATTACTCACCATCATAAAAATCTTCACTATCAAATAATAAATATATAAAGTTTTTTTCTAGCTAAAACTAGAGCTAATCAATAACTAGAGAGACAATTAAAAAAATATCATCAAATAGGTGACTCAACAAATACACTATTAATTTGTTCTTAGAGAGCTTTAAACCCAATCTTCACCATTCAGAATATAAAACTCTGAATCATAAATCTCATGACAAAGTTTCAACTCAATCAAACCACGAATCAACTTCTGTTCAACCAATTCTCCCTTCTCCTTTTTCTCTCTAATTTTTTCTGGCATTTTTTCTTTCTCTTTTTGGTTCGCAACACCACCACAAAACAACCCTACCTCTTTTTTTTATTATTAAACAGTTAGGGCTCTGTGTAAAATGAAATATCAAGGCCCATGACTTTATTTGGTCCAAAACTAATTACATGGGGTAGGACCTCATTTTCTTAACAAAATTTGTTTTGGAAACTTTTCTTGTGAAAGGATTTATGTTTGATATATTATTAATATTTAAGTGTTATTATTTTATTTTAATTTATGCACCTTGTGGTCTATCTAAATTCTTAGTTATAGCTTGCAAGAGTAGTATCACGGAAATTCTAGATAATTATATTATGTGTTTTGAGGTATGACTTACCAACCATTGTTTTTGTAGTGAGGAAAGATGTAAATAACATTTTTTAAATGAAATTCGTGAAGTGATTTAATAAAAACAATTAAATAAAAATTAAAATCAGAAAACAAAATCAACAAATTAAAAAATTTCATTACATAGATCAAATGTATATAATTTGAAAAAATTTTAATAAAATTTGATATATTTTTTAGATAGATATTTTTAATAAAAATATTACAAAACTTTTACTATTGAATAAATATCGATAAAATTTAAATTATAAATAACATTTTAATAATTTCTTTTACATATTATTAATTTTCATATTAAATTTTTATCAATTTATCACTTTAAATTTTTTATTAAAGTTTTATTAAATTATTTTTAAAAAAGAATTTTACAAATTTCACTAAAGAATTTTGTGTAAATTTTGTCTATTGTGATAGTTATAATACTCTTATAAAATCCTGTGTAAAATCCCTTACTCAAAATACATTTAATTTCTAATCAATCCAATTGATGGGGTAGCCTTTTCAAATCAATTGCGGAAAAGTGAGTCAATAATCAAAATAAAGTATAAACCCCAAAGACCCGTCTAAAGAAAAATTCAAAAGTGTTCGAAAAAGAAAAGACTTTGTCTCGTTATTACAGAAGACTAGTGTTATCAATATCATATAATAATTGTCTTAATTTTTTTTTTTTGATAATATTTATTGCATAAGATGATAAATAAGATAGGATGATAATCATCTTATCTTACATTTTGTTTAAGATAATTTAATCCTCTCGAAATAAAAAAGATAATTTTTAATTCATAAGATTAAATTTACATGTTATATTATACACTCAAAAATTACTTCAATGATTAAATTATATAAACTTTGAGAAATGACAATTTTGACCAACAAATAAAATTATTCTACTTTAATCCTTGCATAAAACAAATATAAGGTAGGATTACATTATTTAATCTAATTTTATTAAAAATATCATTTTATCTTATCTTATTCATAATCTTATATATCAAACATATCATTAATTTCCAAAATTTCCTCAACACACTAATAATATGTTTTTAGATTTTTTTTTTTTAATTTGACTTACTAAAAACCATCCACAAATGTTAATTCCACTACTAAAGATGGAGTCTATTTATTTTTAATATTTTGATTCCATATTAAAAATAAGTCAAAAATAAAATTTTAAATGCATCAAGTAAATATGTAAATGTCTATCATATTTTACTAAAGCTAGCAACAACAATAATTTATTTCTCCTTTTAATTGATCACAAATCTGTTTTTAAATTAATTTTCAGGATCCCCAAGGGATGGACCATCACTCTGTTGTAGAAGGTACTGTTAAGGGGTACAGTAATTGTTTCTAATCATCTTGAATGCATATCTTTTGAGAAATCTTATATATCCCACCTTGCTTTCTCAGGCTGATGGTATTACTGGACTTGATGACTTACTAAATGATATTCTCTCAAATGAAATGACTATCAATGTACTATGTCACAGAAAATCTGAAGAATTCTCAGTCTGGTATATACTAAACTAACACGACGAAAATGGCAGAATTTCTTATTAAAATCAAAGGGAATTTTAAGAGCAATGTAAAATTCCCATTTTTTCTTGTTCAACTGTTGAAACCATCATTAATGCTTTTCTTTCATCTTAGTGGACTGGGCTCTTTTTTATTAACTGTTTATCTATTATTTTTTAATGCCCTCATGATCACAATTCATATATGTATTGCATTTCTAACGAATATATAGTTTACTATTTTTTTATTTTATTTTCCAACAATATGATATAAACTAAATTTTTTTAATAAAATAGAGGTATTTAAACAATTATTAAACAAAAAAATGGATTAATCACTAAAACAGGAGATTAATTTTTTTAAAATTATGAAATGTAAACTTTATGCTCATAAGGGAACCACGAAAACAACCGGAACTAACAGCGGTTGAGATGGAAATGGACTAAAGAGTAAAATCTCAATAGTTAAATTAAAATAACGAGGTGGCACTTGTCGCACGATATACACTATCCAATGTTGAAATTGAAACGATTTTTTATGTGTCTTAATCTGACGGTTCAGTAGCTAACTAGTTCTTACAATAAACAATTAAGTTCCCTATATGTTTTGGCATTATTATTAATCTTGAATAATTTGATTGTTGAATGAAAGTCCATTTAACTTGGTTCATTTTATTTCAAATTTTAATTTTCAGGTTTTTAAAATTTTTTAACATAGAGGAGACTGTAGATAAAGAATACGTTTTATAGATATTAAAATTTAAATAATAAATTTTTTAAATATCATTTTTTAAAATTAATTGCATAAAATAATTAAGTAAACTTTGAATTCGTGAAATGAACTCTACAATTAAAATTTTATTTCTTTTACTATTTTTTAAAATTTAAAACCTTACTAATGAATTAAGATAATGATTTATTAAGTAAATTATAAACCCCAAAGACCCGTCTTAAAGAAATTTAATAAAGTGTTTGTAGAAGAAAGACTTTGATCTCATCATAGAAGACTTGGTGCTATCTATGTCATATGATAACCGTTTTAAAGATGCTTAGTTGGCTTTTCCTTTGATCATCTCCTTTATCATTAAAAGAAAAAAAGAATTTTGCTTCTTTTTCAAATGTCAACACTTTAAATTTAATATAAAATATATATTTAAATTTTTTTAAATATTAACGATTAAACATGTGTTACCCATTGTTTTGTGTTTTGCGATTGTTTTCGCTTTTTCTGAAGAACTAGACTTTTGAATTCAATTTCACACATGAATTGATTTTGAAGAACTAGACTCGCAAACCCTATTTAAGCAAGCTTTATGGGCTCTTCCTTAACCGTCCTACCTACCATTGCATCACTTTAGTTTCCTCTCTTTCGAACTCTTTTCTTACTATGCATCCCACAACAATGAACAATACCTACTTTCATTTTCTTTCATTTTTGTTTATGCAATGTTTCATGGTTAGCTTAGCTATGACTGTGAGGAATCTGACCACTGATCAATTTGCACTACTCCAGTTTAAACACCTTATCCTTGATCCTCACAATGTCTTGGCAGACGATTGGACGGCCTCTAACTCTGTTTGCACCTGGCTTGGTGTTTCTTGTGGTGCCAAACATGGAAGGGTCACATCCTTGACTCTCCCAAAGATGAATCTTACAGGAACAATCCCTCCTTATCTTGGAAATCTCTCATTTCTACTTTCTCTCGATTTGAGCAGCAACAATTTCTATGGCAATCTACCCAAAGAACTGGGGCAACTGCATCGTTTGAGGCTCATTGATTTAAGCTTCAACGGCCTTAATGGGACGATTCCATCATGGCTTGGGAAATTACATAGAGTTGAAAAGTTGAGAATGAAAAATAATAGTCTCACAGGCACAATTCCTCAAACACTTGTTAACATGTCCAACCTAGAGATCTTGGACTTGGGGAACAATCAACTATCCGGTCAGATTCCATCTTCCATCTTCAAGATTTCCTCTTTGAAAGAGATTAATCTCCAAGATAATAGTCTTTCTGGTAGTTTGCCAGATGATTTGTGTTCCCATCTTCCTGAACTTGAAGCTCTTTACTTTTTCAAAAATGAATTATCCGGTTATATTCCATCAAGTATAGGCACATGCAGCAAGCTTCAAAAATTAGCATTGTCTGGTAATCAATTCAATGGGTTCATTCCAAGAAATATTGGAAATTTAACACAACTCAGAGAAGTATATTTGGGTATAAATAACTTAGAAGGTAAGCTTTAATTTGATTTCTTTAGTCTAAACATATTTTCGTTCCTTTTTCATTTTTTCAATGCAAAATTTTTAATTTTCTAAACTAATATACTGAAATAATTAAACAAAAATAGGTAGTCGAGCTAGCACTTTGATTATTTACCTTGTTTGCAGGTGAAATTCCTAAGGAAATTGGTAATCTTTATAGTTTAGAGATATTAAGTGCACCAACTATGGGCCGTACTGGTAAGATTCCAGCTTCAATCTTCAACATTTCTTTTCTGACCATTGTTGCTCTACAAAATAATAGTTTATCAGGTAAATTGCCTGATTATATGTGTCATCATCTTCCTAAGCTTAAGGGGCTTTGCTTAGCTAAGAATCAATTATCTGATAATATTTCGTCATATAAGCAAATGCTGCAATCTGCAAAGTTTGATATTATCTATAAATCAATTCACAGGGTTCATTCCAAAAAGTATTGGGAATTTAACTGTGCTCAAAATACTATATCTAGATGGAAACAGATTGGGAGGTATGCTTTTGTCTTTGATTTGATTTTTTCTATGTTAAAAGCATTCTATTTAATTTTGTTTCTTCAAGTAGTTCATAATCTTTTTAGAGTTATTTGGTTCCACATAGATTTTTTTGTTAGAAATTTTTAGGGCCAAAGTTAAGTTAATAAGACTCAGTGCTAGAACATTTTTTATTTGTATGATTGCAACCTATTTTCAGCCTCTCTTCACTACCATACACTAGCTAAATTTTCTTTTTTTGAAGTATAAAAATTGAATTAATTTAGTCCAAAAAATATATATAGTTGAAGACTAGTGCTATAAAATGTATTTTGAATTTAATCATGCTCAAAGAAATACATACAGTTGAAAATAATTTAGAAGGTATGCCTTTGGCTTCAATTTTTTCTCAAGTCAAAAAACATTTTATTAAATTTGTTTTCCTTTTTTAGTTCACAATTTTAGCAATTAGAATTAGAAAATTTTTAGTGTCAATTTATTATTATATATTTTTTATTTGCATATACTGTTTTGATCATTTTACAGTATTTTACATTAATAAAAGTTTAAAAATTAATTTAAAAAAAACATAATATAAATTCAACGTAAATGATGCATTTTTTCTTAAATAAGAATGATTGAAAATCTCGTTGACCTTACTATCTTAGGCTTAAAGCCCCGGAGACAGCCTTGAATCACTCACCTTTTAGAGCCCTATCACCTATGCCCATCAGCTAGGCAATAAACCCACTAAAAAATCCCACAACTAACCACCCACTCCAGTAACAAATTATTCACAGCAACTCAATAAATTAAACCACCAAACAACGAACAAAACAAAAAGATTTGGATAGAATATCATCGCGACCAAGACCTCCTTTCCTAGTGCTGATCAACCAACCTACTTGCCCTCCCTCCTTATGTCCTCCGTTTTCTTTTATAAACTAGCTTCCTCATCCCCTGTACACATCATTCTTGTCTTCCAGCTCGTAGATCTTTCGAATTACCGCTTGCTTGTCTCCTCTGGCCACGATACGCAGTTGTTTGGCCACCTCCCAAGTGGCTTCCGCTTCCCTCCACTCTTCTGCCTCTTCCTAAACTCTAGATAACACTCTATTTCGACTCCGAAAACCACCGTCTGAGATGGAACCGTTTGCAATCTTATCAGATTGTTCGGTTACTGCAGAGATTTGTGCCTCCCTTCTATTCTTTTTAACTCCTCTTTTTGCTTTTTTGTTCACCCTCCCCATTAATTTCTCCTCCATATCCTCATAGAATTTCCACCTTTTCCCCTTTCTCTGAATCCCGGCAGTTCCTTTCCCAGCCCTTAATTCTTCTGTTTCTTCAACTATTAATAGGCGTACTTCCTCTATATCATTAAAGCGGTCACTCTCTTTCACGACTTGGCCCAGGCCCATTTGCTCCACTCTATCAAATGCAGCCTTGTCCAATGGGCCTAGCTGATCCACTCCTTGCAAGGTTCTAGTTATAATATCCTTAATACTGTCTTCAACTTCCTCTTGTCGCACCTGATTCTTCTCTCCCTCTACCATTCATTCGACCATTCGAGCCCGTATTGTTGTTTCCTATGCTAGATCCCTGGGAATCGCTTTCACTCTGTGACACCCCTCTAATTCCATCTTGTTTTTTCCATGGCCCATATCATTACTTTCTCTCCTTCCAAGCAACATTTCCGAATTTCAAGGTGGTAATTGTAGCTTGTCCACTTTCTGCTTGCACGGCCCGTCTTTCTAAAATATTTGGCAGCTCTCTCCAAAGCAGAAAATTTCAATATAAAAAAAAAAAAGAATGAAGAAACGTAACCCAAAGGCCAAAACTAAGAAACAATGAATATGGGAAAAAAATAAATTATCGTAGAGTTAATAATTCGTGCATGTTAAAATACTAATAATTTAGATATATATCTTATGCTTTATTTAAAAATAATGTTTCATAATTTATGTCGATATAAAAGTATCAAATATTTTTTTTATTTTGTTAAAATTTTTTTATAATTTTTATTAAAATTTTAAATTATATCATTCTCATATTTTATATTTGTATCGTATTGTTATATCATTTTTTAAAGTATCATATTTAATTTATTATTTTTATAAGTATGGAGATCTATTAAGTGAATCTTGAATTAAAATGGAGCTTTCATTTGTTTTTTTTTTTTTTTTAATATAGGACATTGCAATTCAAGAATAAGAAAAAATACTATAAGAATTGGGATTTAAATCTCAAACTTACTAAATGTTTGGTTTTAAGGATATTATATAAGTTAATTGAATTAAATTTTAAATTCACTTTTTCTTAATGAAATAGTGTTTAGGATTATCAATTATGCATATTGTCTTGTGAGTTGATAATGTAATTGAAGGAATAATTAAGCTATAATTAACCCACAAAGAGTTAGTTTAATTGGTAAAGAAAAGACTTTCAATTCTACACTATCCGAAGTCCAATTCTTGTGGGGAACATTTCAAAAATAAAGTCTTGAA
Organism: Durio zibethinus; assembly: GCF_002303985.1. The sequence goes on from NW_019167996.1 coordinate 26,745, forward strand.
TGCAACAAATCAATAAGGAAAATGCACCATTAAGATGTCTAAAAAAGAAATTAAATCTAAACAAAACTTGAAAATATCTCATATCATATTTTTAAAAAAACACTATGATTAAAATATGAAATTAATCTCTTATATATGACAAAAATATGTGTTATAATATACAAGTTCATAAACTTGATCGTTAAACACAAATAAAATTATCTTTATCAATTTTTTTTTTTATTTAGGTGTAATTAGTCACCTAATTAATCTTATTCATTTTAAAAAGATATCTTAAGCTTAACTCAAGCTTTTAAAAAAGTAGATTTTAGTCTCTGAAATCAAAGTAGGTTTAAGAGTATGGTTATGTGCAAAAAAAATTATAGGTCCTTACAATATTTATCCAATGATGCATTAGTTAATTTTGTGTTATCTATTAATCTTTAAAAGTTATCTATAAAAAAAATCCTCAAATTGAAAATTCTAGTTTTAAGAAATTTTCCTTACTTAAATTGTTTAGTAGTAATTTAGAAATATTTTTCTAACATCAAGAGTATTCAAGAAGATTGGTATTACCTTTGAAATGGCTCTTTCATCCAATTTTATTCTCAAAAGTTTATTTTTTAACATGAAGGAGACTGTAAATAAGGATTACATTTATAGATATTAAAATTTGATAATAAAATTTTTAAATATTATTTTTTAAAATTAATTACATAAAATAATTAGGTAAACTTCGAATTCGAGAATTGAACTCTACCATTGAAATGTTATTTCTTTTACTATTTTTCAAATTTTAAAACTTTACTAATGAATTAAGATAACGGTTTATTACAGCTTTTTTATTATTATTATTGTTATTATTATTATCTATACATTCCTATCACTAGTTTGCACTTGGTTCTATTCTTGGTATGCCAAAAAAATTCATGATTTTTTATGGTAATTCTTTTTTAAAAAGGCAAGATATTATTAACGAATATAAACCTCACTACGAAATCAATTAATTCCATCAAGTTAGATGTTTTTTTTTTTTAAATGACAGCACTTTAAAGTTTAATAAAAATATATTTCTAAAATTTAAATGTCGACAACTACGGTAGTGTTGGACTAATATTTTTGAGAAATAAAATTGAGTTTTTTTTTTCTATTAGTTTTTTTAGGATATGTTATAAATGGTTCAAGGTATGGAATCACAAAATTGATTGAAGCAAAAATGATATGTTATATAATCAAGTTTTTTAGGTCACATATGAAATGAAACATTACAAAAGACTAATTAAAACTAATGATGTAATTTATTTTAATTGAATTCCGACATTCAATCAAAATGAAAAGACAAAAGAAATTGCTCAAAAGACGAAAGAATTGCAGATGGGAGAAAGCTAGTGTAAATCCTTTACTAAAAATCCATTAATTTCCAATCAATCCCATTGATTGTAAAAAAGTGAGTGAATAATCAAAGTAAATTATAAACCCCAAAGACCCGTCTTAAAGAAATTTAATAAAGTGTTTGTAGAAGAAAGACTTTGGTCTCATCATAGAAGACTCGGTGCTATCTATGTCATATGATAACTGTTTTAAAGATGTTCAATTGGCTTTTCCTTTGATCATCTCCTTTATCATTAAAAAAAAAAAAAGAATTTTGCTTCTTTTTCAAATGTCAACATTTTAAATTTAATATAAAATATATCTTTAAAATTTTTTAAATATTAACGACTAAACATGTGTTCCGCATTGTTTTGTGTTTTGTAATTGTTTTCACTTTTTTTGAGGAACTAGACTTATGAATTCAATTTCACACATGAATTGATTTCTACTTTTTCAGAAAATATAAACATTGTCCAGAAAATATTTTTTAAAAGTCCATTTTCGTAAAATGAATAGAGCCAAAAATTCAGTTATGAATAAGTCTAACTTTAAACTTTCAATAATGAATAAATAAATAAACTCCCCAACATTGACTTAAAGCGATAAATGGTGAAAAGACAAATGAAAATTCATTGAAATTCACTTATGTGCGTATGGAAGAAGTAGAAACCCTGTGTAAAATTCCTTACTTAAGCTTTCTTTTTGGTAACTATCAAAATAATTTCCTAATGTTCATTTCTTCATTTTTCTTATTTGGATGTTTAAAATATTTGAAAGTTAATTTTCACTAAAAATATTTTTTCAAATGTTTATTTCAGATTATCAAACGGAGCCTCAAAATACATTTAATTTTCAATTAATTCCATTGACGGGGTAGCTGAGTCAATAACCAAATTAAATAACCCACAAAGACCCGTCTAAGGAAAAGCTTAAAGCGTTTGGAAAAGAAAGACTTTGTCCCATTATTATAGAAGACTAGTTTTATCAATATCGTATGATAATTGTCCCAATTCCTTTTTAAGTAATGTTTGGTGTATAATGTGATGAATAGAACAAAATAATTATTTTTAAGAATTTTGCTTCTTTTCATAATGTATTAGCATTGTCTATTAATGGGTTCATTCCAAAAAATATTAGAAATTTAACACTTTTCAAAGAAGTATTGGGTTTAAATAATTTAGAAGGTAAGGTATGAATTTGCCTTTAAAATGCATGCGAATTCAAGTAGTGGGGAACAAAACAGCTGTCATTACATGTACAGATCAAGACTTTAATGGTTAGAATTGCATAATTATTTGCAATAAACTGATGGTGAAATGAATAGAAAGGAATATTTTAATTTCGATTAAGAAAATGAATACAAAAATGGGTTTTCAATCTCCATCATGAGGACATATAAGGTCAAGCAACGGAGAGGAAACTTGTGAAACTAATGGAAAATCTTACTAGAATTACTTTCCAATTGCAATGGGAACAACAAACGTGGTCTACCTTATTTAAGCAAGGTTTATGGGGTCTCCCTTGTTCGTCCTAGCTATCATTTTATCAATTTAGATTCCTCTTTTTCGAACTCTTTTCTTGATACGCATCCCAAAATCATGAACAATACCTATTTCCTTTTTCTTTCATTTTTGTTTATGCAATGTTTCATGGCTAGCTTAGCTATGACTGTGAGGAATCTCGCCACCGATCAATTTGCACTTCTCCAGTTTAAAGACCATATCCTTGATCCTCACAATGTCTTGGCAAACAATTGGACAGACTCCAGCTCTGTTTGCAACTGGCTTGGTGTTTCTTGTGGTGTCAGACATGGAAGGGTCACATCCTTGACTCTCCCAAACATGAATTTTACAGGAACTATCCCTCCATGTCTTGGAAATCTCTCATTTCTACTCTATCTCAACTTGAGTAGGAACAATTTCTATGGCAATCTACCCCAAGAATTGGGCCAACTGCATCGTTTGAGGCTCTTTCATTTAAGTTTCAACCGCCTTAATGGGGCGATTCCATCATGGCTTGGGAAATTACATAGGGTTGAAGAGTTGAGAATGAGAAATAATAATTTTACAGGCACAATTCCTCAAACACTTGTTAACATGTCCAAACTAGAGATCTTGGACTTGGGAACCAATCAACTATCCGATCAGATTCCATCTTTCATCTTCAAGATTTCCTCTTTGAAAAAGATTTATCTCCAAGATAATAGTCTTTCTGGTAGTTTGCCAGATGATTTGTGTTCCCATCTTCCTGAACTTGAAGTTCTTTACTTTTTCAAAAATGAATTATCCGGTTATATTCCATCATGTATAGGCACATGCAGCAAGCTTCAAAAATTAGCATTGTCTGGTAATCAATTCAATGGGTTCATTCCAAGAAATATTGGAAATTTAACACAACTCAGAGAAGTATTTTTGGGTTTAAATAACATAGAAGGTAAGTTTTAATTTGATTTCTTTAGTCTAAACACATTTTCATTTCTTTTTCATTTTTTCAATGCAAAACTTTTAATTTTCTAAACTAATCTACTGAAATAATTAAACAAAAATAGGTAGTCAAGCTAATACTTTGATTGTTTACCTTGTCTGCAGGTGAAATTCCAGCTTCCATCTTCAACATTTCTTCTCTGACCATTGTTTCTCTATCACAAAATAATTTATCAGGTAGATTGCCTGATGATACGTGTTATCATCTTCCCAAGCTTGAGGAGCTTTACTTGGATTATAATCAATTATCTGGTAATATTCCATCAAATATAGGCAAATGCTACAATCTACAGTATTTGACATTATCTACAAATCAATTCACCGGGCTCATTCCAAAAAGTATTCGGAATTTAACCATGCTCAAAGCAATATATCTAGGTGAAAATAGATTGGAAGGTATGCTTTCGCTTTTTTTTTTTTTTATCTATATTAAAAGCATTCTATTTAATTTTGTTTCTTCATTTTAGTTAATAATCTTTTTAGAGTTATTTGGTTCACATAGTTTTTTTTTTTTTTTATTTTTTAGTGCCAAATTTAACCTAATAAGACTCAGAGCTAGAATATTATTATTTGTATACTAAAATATGGTCGCAGCAGCCCGTCTCCAACCTCTCTTTGCTACCATAGACTAGGTAAATTTTTTTTATAGGTAATGTTTGCAACACAAATTGAATTATTCTAGTTCAAGAAAGCATGTAGCACTCTGATTTTTTCTTTAAACATAATAATGGTTAAAGTAGTTAATCAATCTGTGATATCATTTAAACTATAAAAATGATTTCTTTTTAGAAAAATTTGGCAGCAATCTCTAATGAAGAAAATTTTAGTATAAAAAATTTTTTAATAGAAGGAAGCCTAGCCAAAAACTACGAAACAGTGATTCGTAATGGGGAAAAAATGGAGTACTGTTATTGCAGGCACCAGCTAAGCAAAGCTTGAAGAAAATTGTAGGCTCAAAAAAAAAAAGAAAGGCCTAATTTGGTACATTTGTTTTCTTTTTCTTGATGAATTAGTATTCAGGAATATCAATTATGTGTAGAGGTGGTAAAATAAACTAGAAAATTAGTTAAAAAAACCCAAACCCGTACGAATTAGATTTAAAAAATAAAAAAACCCAAATCTAAAAAATAAAATAAAATAAAATCCAAAATGTCTCAAACTAAAATAATCCAAAATCTGAAATTGTTTGAACCTAAAAAAATTCAAAACTCAAACTCAACTAAAATTCGAAAAGCATGCTAAAATAATTATATCTTTCATAAAATCTTTAAAAAAAAGAAAAAAGCTGACTAACCCGAATCTGGATTCAGTTATATTCCATCACGTATAAGCAAATGCAGCAAGCTTCCAACATTAGCATTGTCTATTAAATAGTCAAAATTAAATATTGAAATTTACTGTACAATTTATTTGATATTATATTGATAATTAAATATTAAATAAATGTTTTTGTTGGTTTTTTAAAGTATTTTACATTAATGAAAGTGAAAAACTAAAATAATCCAAAATCTGAAATTGTTTGAACCTAAAAAAATTCAAAACTCGAATTCAACTAAAATTCGAAAAGCATGCTAAAATAATTATATCTTTCATAAAATCTTTTAAAAAAAATGCTGACTAACCCGAATCTGGATTCAGTTATATTCCATCACGTATAAGCAAATGCAGCAAGCTTCCAACATTAGCATCATCTATTAAATAGTTAAAATTAAATATTGAAATTTACTGTACAATTTATTTGATATTCTATTGAAAATTAAATATTAAATAAATGTTTTTGTTGGTTTTTAAAAGTATTTTACATTAATAAAAGTGAAAAAATAGTTAAAAATAGCATTGTCTATTTATTTGTTTCTTCTTTTTAGTTCACTTTTTTAATGAGAGTTATTTTCGTCATATATAGGTTTTTACAATTTTTTGAGTGCCAAAATTTTTTATATATATTTTTTATTTGTATATACTAAAGCATGATCCAAACCTATTTCTAGATTGGAATAAAAAAATATTTATTTTTGAAAAAAATTAAGTGCTCAATTTTACTTTAAAAATCGTTTGGTATTCTATTGAAAATTTAACACTAAATAAACTTTTATTTTTAAAAAATATTTTACACTAATAAAAGTTAAAAAATAGAAAATTAAATAATTAAAATAAATATAATATAAGTTTAATGTAATTAAGTGATAAATTTTCCTTAAATTAGAAAGATTGAATATATATTATATATGTAGCTTTTAACTATTTAGGGTTTCCAACACTTTCCATTGAAAATCTTCTATTTAACTGATTTTTTTAAATGAATTATCAAACACGTTGAAAAAAAAATCCTATAAATTTCATTTTTTGAAAATTTTTAATGATTTGTCAAGCACTATAAAATTATTTCTTTCCAAAATATGTGGTAGCACTCCCTAGAGTAGAAAATTTTAATGTAAAAAAAATTTAATAGAAGGAAGCTAACCCAAAAGGCCGAAGCTAAGAAACAGTGAATCATAATGGGATGAATCACTATTGTTGCAAGCACCGAGATCTATTAAGCAAGCTTCAAATAAAATGCAGCGTCTCGAAAGGCGTGATTTTGCACTTTGGGTTTCTTTTTCTTGATGAATTAGTATTCAGGAATATTAATTATGTGTATTGTCTTATAAACAAGTTACTAATATATTATAAACAAGTTACTTATATAATTGAAGGAATAATTAAGCTATGGTTAACTCGTAAGCTGTTATTCCAATTGATAAAGGGACAAATTTCATTTCCTTGACAACATACAGGTGCTGACAACTGCTGAATGCACTAAATTGATTTTGTATAATATATCCTAAAATCTTCTGGAGAGAGCTTAGACCCAAATGAAGGTACTCCATATAATAATAATAAAAAAAAGCTATGTTTAACTGAAGTACAAAATTAATCTATATACATGACAAATGTATAGATTTTAATCTCTTTCCTTTTATTTTTATAATTTAAAATTTTGTATATTTCTAGTAAATATGAATTCTGGTCTTTCGTCAACACCGTTCAAGTGGTGATGTGGCTATTTTGTTCAGGTGGTAAGTTGGTTGGCTCACGTAGATTTTTTTAAGGGTAAAAAAATTAAAATAAAATATTTATGTAATATATTTATCATTTTGTTTTGTTTTAATTTTTTAAGATAATGTTTGCTATGGGATAATTACTTTAAAAACTATGGTAATTTACACATAGTAATTAGATCATTGTGTTTGCTAAGAACTTGGTGATCCTACATAGTGGTAGTTTGAGAAGATCATCATGAGTGATCAAATCACTACTTTAGAGGATGATTTAATTCTCATGTAAAAAGGTAAGAAAATTTTCTCATTGAAGTGAAATTATATATAAAATTAACAATAATCAATTTTACTTATTTAATATATGAATTAAATTTTTGCTGCATCTTAAAATTCAAATTATTTCATATTATAAATTTTTATATTTTTAAACTAATATTCATTTTAATAAGTTCAAAATAATTTTTATATATTTTTTATTTTTAAATATTTTATACAATATAAATTTTTTAATTTTTTATTATAAATTTAATAAATTAATCTTATTTTCTAATTTAAAATTTTTTTCGTAATTTATATTATTAAAATAAATTTACCTATCAATATATATATTTATTAATTTAATAATTTAATTATATTATATTATAAAATAAATAAATATTACTAATATTTTATAAATTATTATCTTTAAACAACCATAAAGTTATTAATTTATGTATTTATTATAATATGTAAGGTTATTTTTGTATTTTTAAACAAAATAATGTTTGATTTTTGTAATGTCAAATGCAGTGATATTTAATTTCTAAGAATAGTCATTGTTAATCAAACAAAGTGATTTTAAATCATGAGTGTTAAGATCACCTTAATAATAATATTACTCCAATAATTACATTACTATAGTGATTCTACTTTAGATATCAAATGCTACTTAAAAGAATTCGGAGTGTAATTTACTTAGCTTATATGATCACCGTTAAGAGATGACATTCTCAATAGATTCAAAATTCAAATTCTAATATTTACAACCCTTTCCCCTATCTTTGATCTATCACTTCCTTTGTAAAAAACTAAACACACAAAAGTTGGCAGTACTTGTCCTACCATCAATTTATCGATTCACAAAATTAATTCATCCATGATATTTTATGGAAAGATTGAATCCACGTTTAATAAATACAAGGACATAAATAATGAAAAAAAAAGAAGAGAGATCATAATCCATAATTTTATAATAAAAAGGACAAAAATTTACTTTAGCCGTTAAAACCCATAATTTCTAATATTTGTAACTGGCGTATTATTAAGTTTAGTGTCATTTGATTAAAAAAAAAAAAGAAATTCTAAGCTTCATCTTATTTCAAGAATTAGACAAAAATCATCCCATTTGATCCATTAAATTAAATGTCAAATGCATTTACGTGTGTTTATTAGCTTGATGGTAGTAATTAATACACCTCACTTAGAAAACAAAGATCTTAATTTAAAAATAAAATAAAGTTATAAGTATTGGACAGTTAATCAATTGGTGGATGATCGATTTGTATAAATTTTTCTATGAAAATAGACATAAATTATACACATATACATTTTTTTCTTTCAAAATTTAGTTTTTTATAATCAAATTTTTATGTATATATATGAAATTTGTGTAATTGTTACGTGTATATATAATTCTTCTCTCATTGACAAAATTATGGTAAACATTGAATAAAGATGTAACTTTTTAACAGGTAACTTACCACCTATGACCAGCGTTCAAAGGCTTGAAGAGCTTGTCCTATGGGGAAATAATCTTAGCGGAAACATTCCTAACTTCATCCCAAATGCTTCCATGCTCAAGGTTCTTGAATTAGAAGATAATTCCTTCTCTGGCATTCTTCCAGATTCTCTTGGCAACTTAAGACACCTTGAATTGTTGGATATTAGTTTCAATCATTTGACCACAAAACCTGCTACTCATGAGTGGAGCTTTCTCTCTTCTTTGGCAAATTGCAAGAATTTGATGGTTCTATCAGTTTCCAGAAACCCACTGAATGGCATTCTTCCTACTTATATTGGGAATCTTTCAACATCTCTTCAACAATTTTTTGCTGGTGATTGTGAGCTTCAAGGTCATATACCGTTGGAAGTCGGTAACTTAAGCAACATGTTGCTTTTAGAGCTTAGCAACAATAAAATAAGCGGATCTATTCCGGTCACAATAGGTGGACTAAGAAATTTGCAACTTTTGAATCTCGAAATGAATGAATTACAAGGGCCCATTCCACAAATTATTTGCGGTTTGAAGAGATTGTTTCATTTGGGATTATCTTATAATAAGCTTGGAGGACCTATGCCTACATGCTTGGGTAATTTGACTTCTTTGAGAAATCTTATCTTGGGATCCAACAAATTGAGTTCTACTATACCTTCAACCTTGTGGAGCCTTAAAGATATTTTAACAATAGATTTGTCGTCAAATTACTTTAGCTCCTCCCATCCACTTGATGTTGGATATTTAAGGGCACTGATGTATTTAAATTTGTCAAGGAATCTTTTGAGGAGTGATATCTCATCTACAATTGGGGGCCTTGAAACTTTGGTTTCTTTAGATTTATCTAATAACAAATTTCAAGGTCATATTCCTGAATCATTTGGTGGCTTGATTAGTTTGGAATTCTTGGATTTATGCAATAATAATATCTCTGGAGTTATTCCCAATTCTTTGGAGAAACTTTTGAATCTAAAATATTTTAACGTGTCTTACAATAGATTGGAAGGAGAAATCCCCGCTGGAGGACAATTTCGAAACTTTTCTAGCAGATCATTCATGCAAAATTATGCACTTTGTGGTCCACCTAGATTGCTAGTCCCGCCTTGCAAGAATACAGTCCACAAAAATTCCAAGATGACCATATTGCATGTTTTAAGTTATGGTTTACCAACAATTGCTACTGTAATAGTAACAATACTTTGTACTATTATGTACAGAAAATACCAAAGTAGGAGTATAACTCCACCAGCTAAGGAAGGTTTGTTATTTTTGAAAACATGGAGAAGAATTTCACATGCTGAACTTTTACAGGCAACTGATGGATTTGACGAATGCAACTTGCTTGGTTCAGGGAGTTTTGGATCTGTATATAAAGGGAGGCTTTTAGATGGGATGAATGTTGCAATAAAAGTTTTCAACTTGCAGATAGAGGGAGCATTTAGGAGTTTCGACACTGAATGTGAAGCTTTGCGTAATATAGTCCATCGCAATCTTGTCAAGGTCATTACTTGCTGTTCCAATGTGAACTTCAAAGCCTTGGTGTTTGATTTCATGCCTAATGGAAGTCTTGAGAAATGGTTACATTCTGAACACTGTTTCCTTGATATCTTACAAAGGATCAATATAATGATAGATGTTGCATCAGCTCTAGAATACCTCCATGCTGGACAACCAACTCCTATAATCCATTGCGACCTAAAGCCAAGTAATATTCTACTAGATGAAGACATGGTTGCGCATTTGGGAGATTTTGGCATTGCCAAACTATTGAAAGAAGATGATTTCATGAGACAAACCATGACGCTTGCAACTATTGGATATATGGCACCAGGTGATCTTTCGAATACTTATGGTTTTTTTCTCTCTTTTTTATTTATATTTTTTTGTGCTTGGGATTTTACATGATATGGTTCAACAATCATTTCAGAATTGGTTGATGATTAATAACTGTTTTAATTATGCTTGAAATGCAGAATTTGGATCAGTAGGAATTGTTTCTGTAAAATGTGACTTATACAGCTTCGGGATTCTTTTAATGGAAACCTTTACAAAAAAAAAGCCAACGGATGAAATTTTTACTGAAGCAATGACTATGAGACATTGGATGAAAAGGTCACTGTCTAAAGGAATGATTGATATTGCGGATGCCAATTTATTAAGAAGAGATGATAAATATTTCATTGTTAAAGCAAATTGCATATCATCCATCATGGAGTTAGCTTTGAAATGTTCGGCTGAGTTACCTGAGGATAGAAACAATATTGTGGATGTTGTGGCTATGCTCAAGAAAATCAAACAGAAGTTTCTAATCAGCATTGAGCATGTTTAATATGGTATGAAACATGATTTTTTCTTGTTATTGATGTACTCTTTATTTGGCCTGTAGCATTTAAATAAGAACCAAAACCCTAGTATATAACTATAAGACATTGTACCAATCTTTTTCAATCCCGTGCTATAAATTCTTAAAACTGTTAAAATAAATAAAACATACATGAAACTAATTTTCTCTCTTTCCTCTCTCAATGGCTCTCATTCACTAGGTTTTCTCTTCTACATTCACTGTTCTTTGCAATTCAAAGTTTCATTGCAAACGAAGACAGAGACTTGGAGGCAAGAACCGTGCAGCAGGCTATCCAGTGAATTCCAATTTATGTTAGCATTGGGGGAATTTAGTTACTTTCTTATTTGTTGTGTTGATGATGTCTGTTTGCTTGGTTATGTCTTTTTATGTTGTAAGATGTGTTTATCTTTTGCTGATGATTTCAGTTACACTTTTGTTTATAGAATGATTTCCCCCTGCTTCTATCTGGTTAAATAAAATATTTATTTATCCAAAAAAAAGCTTTAAGGTAAGCATTTCAATTTTATTCGTCGGAAAATTTAGTTGTCTTGTTTTTGGCAATTAAAAATTTTGAACCATTCAGCTTTAGAAAAAGAGTTAAGCAGTTGCAGCTATCTTATGTAACATAGCAGATAAGCGAAAACACCAAGCTAAGAACAAGGTATGGATTTTTACTCATATTGATTATTGAGATTTAAGTAAATTTAATTTGCTTACTCTATGAAAGTTGAGATTTCCTAACATTAAACTTATCTAGGTTCCCTGAATTCCTCATACGTCGCAATCAAAAGTGATTCCTCTAAAAATTGGAGATGTTAAGAGGAAGAGTTGGAGTTTTCAAACTTGGATTCTGGTCAATTTGGAACAACAGAATCTACACAATTACGAGTAAGTGATACTATTATAGCCATTGCTAGCTCAATTTTATGAAATTCTGTTCTTTCACATACTTTTGTTTTTGCCCAAAGTTGAATCAACTTCTTTTCTTTCCTTTTCCTTCATTCTATGGAGATTATTTAAGCTTATTCTCTGTTTGTTCATCTTATTTTCTGCATTTCCCTGCTTTTATGGTAGGCATATGACCAGGGTCTGCAAATCATTTAATTTGCAATGTAGTTGGAAATTTTGGGTGGGTACAATTGGCTGATTAATATGCATTCTTCGTTAGCAACATCTAGCTTCAAACAAACTACAACCAATTCAAAGTAAAAAGAAAAAAATTATGAGGCTAAAGATATCTCTTTCTCTATTTTTTTCTATGTTTTTTTGTTTATTATAATTAGAAATCCAGATTTGACATGCAACAATGACTTCTGGTTACTAAAACCACCAACAACAATAATTAATTTCTCCTTGTAATTGATCATTAATCTGTTGAGGGGGTATGATAATTGCTTCCAATCATGTTGACTGCATTTGTTTTGAGAAATCTGGAAAGAATATAATCAATTTTGACATTATCATTTTTACAATTATAAAGTTTTACTAGGAATAAATAATCTCAATTACATGTTTATTGCCTTCTATTTTACACTGATTAGAATCATTTCAGAAAAGAAAACCTTGTATTGTCTTATATATCCCAACTTATTTTGTGAGGTCAATGGTTCGGACTTGATGACTTACGAAATGATCTTCTCTCAAATGAAGTGGCTATCAATGACCCTGTTACAGAAAATCAGAAGAATTCTTAGCCTGGTATATGCCAAACTAACATGACGACAATGGCAAAATTTCTACTTAAAATTAAGGAGAATGTTAAGAGCAATGTGAAATTCTCAGATTTTGCCCTCTTTCTCTTGGTTAAATATGTGACATTTGTCTTGCTGTTGGCTATAGAAATAATAAAGGACCCAGCTCCAGATGATGAGTTAAAGCCATTGCAGCTGTTGTATGTAGCATAGCTAACAAGTCAAAGCCTTCAATTTAATATGTTTGAATTTTATTTTAAGATTGGATTTGTGAGAATTTTTTTATGATGTTTTTCACTGTTTTTTCAAGTCAAGGCATATGTCCCTAGAATAAGGCCCTTCGTTGAACTTAGAAAAGAAAATGAATGCAAATTCAAGGATTGAGGAATAAAAAGGCATGCCGTTATTGTACGGATCAAGACATTTCATTTCAATTTTTTTACAGTATTTTTTCTTTTATAATGTTGAGATTTTAATTTTATTCGCTACTTTATATATATGCAATATGAATTAGATGATACTTTTGAAATTTTTTTTCAAAAAAAAAGAAATCTCATTAAAAAGAATTTAACTATATATTGCAACACAATCACCTATATATATGTAGATATCTCAATTTGTCTGGAGGTCTATTTGGATTAATTTTGTTAATAAAAAGATAAAAAAATAATAAAAAATGAAAAATGGGAAAAATGAAAAAATAGGTGTTGAGTTTATATGAAATTGTATGAGGAGTTTAAGTTGAATTAAAAATTTGGAGTTAAAACTTAAAAGAGGCTAAAATCTTTTCTGGTTTAGAGTTCTCAAATTTGAAACCTTATAAATACATGCTCACACAGAGGTAGGGGACACAAAAAGCATAATACAAAGATTAGGGTGAAAAAAAGCAATCACGAAAACAATTAGGGATTTTTAGAGAAATTTTTGGGATTAAAAAGTTTTTTTTTCTTTTTTTTTTAAATCTTTTTGAAAAATTTTTAGATTTCAACGAAATTTGAAGTTTTTGGTGACTTTCCAATGACTTTTCTAGATTTTGACAAAGTTCTTAGTTTTTGGCATCCATTTTTCAAAAATCGATGAACTTTTTGCCAGATTCCAGTGAACTTACCCCGATTCTGATGACAATCCTAGAATCCAGTGAAGGATTCAACCAATGTTCTTGGGGGTTTAGAGAGAGAGGGAGAGAAAGAGGGAAGGGGAAATTTGAGGAAGAAAGACTGGATTCTTGCTATTTATTCCCCATCAAGATGGCATCATTTTGGCATTAAGAAACCCTCATGATCTGTGTTTTTATTTAGCCTAACCCAACTCGAGCGCAACCTACTTCGCTAACCCGCATCACAACTAGACCTTATAGCTGAGCTGAGCCGAGCCAATTTTCTTAAACCATGTTTTTGAGCTGCTTTTTGTGTTTTAAGCCAAGCTATTCTAGCCGAGCTGTTTCTATTTTTTGGTATTTTTATTTTTTATTTAATATTTTATTTATGTGTTTGTTTATTTTTTTAATATTTTTACATGATTAAATTTGTAAAAAATTAAAAAAATAGAAAAAAATAAAATATTTCTTGAGAATAAGTATTAATTATCCAATGATGAAATTTATAAAAATTTTAAATAGTAAATTTTTATAAAATTCCTAGGTGAGGAATTTTGTCTAAATTTGTCCTAAATTGTAGAATAATTTAGATAAAATTTCAAAAACAATAATTAATATTTATTTTCAAACAAAAAAATAAAAATAAAAAAAATAAAAATTTTTAAAATTTTTAAAAAATACTAATTAAATAAGGATGAAATTCTTAGAAATTTCAAATGGTAAATTTCTTAAGAAATCTCTAAATAGAAATTTCTCTAAATTTGTCCCAAATAGTGAAATAATTTAGAGAGAATTTCAATAAAAATAATTGTATTCGTTTCCAAATAAAATTTTTGATTGAAAATATTTGATAATTATCCAATGAGGAGATTCTTAGAAATTTCAAATGGTAAATTCCTAAGAAATCTCTAGTGAGAAATTTCTTTAAATTTGTCCCAAATGATGAAAGAATTTAAATGAAATTTTGAAAAAACTAATTGTCATATTAGTTTCTTTCCCCCCCCAAAAAACGAGAAATAAAAAAATTTTCTAAATAGGCCCAAATGGTGAAAATTTTAAAAATTCAAAAAGAGAATATTTCTAATTTGGCCTAAATGGTGGAATAATTAGATATATTTTCAATAATAAAAACCAAAATAAAAAATGATTAAACCTTTTTTTTATGACGGAGCTTCTTCAAAAAAATAAATGGGATTCTTGAATACTCTTGAGGTGAAAAAATATTTTTAAGAGTTTTGCCAGATTGATAGAGAATCTTAAAAGTTATTTTCAATATTCTACATAAAAATTTAATACCATTAGAATCAAGACCTTAGGATAAATTTAAAACAAAATGGTACTATCCTTTAGATGGGTATGTGGGGGTGCTATAACCTTCCTTATATGTAACCAAACTTTCGAACCTTGTTTTGGTTAATAGACCTGAACTTATTCTTTTAAGGACCCTTAGTCAAACTTAGGTGCTTCTTAAGAGAATAGATTCCTTATGTGGCTAATCACACCTGGTTAAAAAAAATTAGTGGCGACTTATTTTGTTAAGTCTAGCTATAGATTTTTAGATCTATATGTTATAATAGTTTGGCAACTTCACTGGGGATACTATAGAGAGTCAAGCCATAACATTTTAAATATATCCTATCCTTTGGTCTAATGGTTTTAAATTGTAATTATTTGTTTACTAATGTTTTCTTTTTCTGTCTTTTATTTTATTTATAAGGTTGACAATTATATGTTCCTTCAAACACACTCACATATATTTACATTACATGAGTTCTATACTCGGGCTTTGTCTCTCTTAGGAGGGAATAAAGTATCTACGCTCTTGTAAGATGATAATCTCTGTAATGGCTAGTGAAATACTCTCATTCAAATTGAATCCTTTTCGTTGGTAGC
>NW_019167997.1:0-42229 GCF_002303985.1 Durio zibethinus
TGACCTTTTGTTTTGTCATAAAACAATTATTTTATTCGTACAAGCTTATTCATATTAAAATAATACTAATTTAATAATAGTTCAAAAATTTCTAAGTAAGAGATTTTAAAAAATAAATTTGTTTACCGAATCAATTCAAATGGTTAAAAATATTAGAACAATTATCTATTTCAAATCGTTTTGACTTTTTGTTTAGTCATAAAATAATTATTTCAGTTCAACCTAGCTTGTTTAGAATAAATTAATACTAATTTATTAACATTCAAAAAATTAATAAGAAAGAGATTTAAAAAAAAAATCTATTTACTGAACAAGTTCAAATAGTTGTTACTATTTGAACAATTATCAATTTAGAATTGTTATAACTTTTTGATTTGTCATAAAATAACTGTTTTAGTTAATACAAGCTTATTTTGAATAAAATAATACAAATTTATTAATATGAAGACAATTAATAAGTAAAAGATTTAAAAAATAAATATGTTTACCGAACAAGTTCAAATCGTTATGACTATTTAAACAATTATTTATTTCAACTTGTTATGACTTTTTGTTTTGTCATAAAACAATTGTTTCTATTTATTAGCCTTGAATTCATCCTTATTTTGAAATGACAAAACATTAAGCTAAATAATCTTGATCAAGATTTTGAAAAATATTTATTTAGTATATGTTTTTAAATTTTATATTTTGGTACTAAATAAATAATATGATTTTCAAAGTTTTAAACAAACCTTTCTTGGTTTCATATTTCTCAAATCAAAACTATCTTTAAAGATTATTTATTTGAGCTTAATGAAAGTTCAATTGTTGTTTTTAAAGTGAACTAATTCATTTGGACTTACTACAATTTTGATAATATTGGTTTTGAGAAATAGATTAACTTAAGAAAGTTGTTTTACAAGAATAAAGTTTTCCAACATTGAACTTGTTTTTATTTTTTTTTGGTATTAATTCAAAAGTTTTAATATTTGAATTTTATATGGGTTGGAAAAGCTCTTTGAGTCTACTTTCTAATCTATTAAACAAAATCAAATCCAAATTTTCTAAGAAAGATTTTGAAATTTTACTAGACATTCTATAGTTGTCTAAAAACTGCATAAGGGGTAGGTTTGAAATTCACTATAATTTGTACACAATGAATTAGGTGATGAATTTTATATGGATAGAAATCTCTTTAAGTCTAGTTTCTAAATCTTCAAACGGTTTGTGATTTGGATTAATATAACTCAAGATATGATCAAATTAGTGAGTAGAGTGCAAAATAAGTTATAACAGAGCAACTTGACAAGATCAATCCCCTGGGTTATAGGATCGATCCCCTAGCTGAATCAATCGATCCCCTCAAGGAAAGGAATGATCGGGCTGTGATTTTCAAAGGTAAATTGGTTCAAAACATGAACCAATCGATCCTCTCATGGAAGGGATCGATCGGGTCATGCCCAAAATGTGTCTAATGACTAGTTTCTCAAGCATTCAATGGCTATTTTCTTCTCCCAAGCATCTCCAACGGCTAGCTCTTCATTTTCTCTATATATTGGTGACTCCAACACACCAAGTACGTGGATGAAGTAAGAGAACAAGTGTTAACAAGTTATATTTTCATTTTCTTTTAGAATAAAGAGTTTTTAGAGCTTAAGTTCAATATCCTTTGTATTTCTTGTATCCAAATTATTGTTGTTCTTCATTCATGACATTTTTTTTTACTTCATTAGGCAAACATTCAACTTTGAGAGGTATTTTAGTTTACAAAAATTATTTGGGTTATCTTGTAAGCAAGAAGTGAGATATTATCTTGATATTGTAAGGATAGAGGTTGATATCTAAGCCTTGAGAAAACGATAGATATTTAGTATAAGATAGGTTTGTATCTTGTAAGAGTTTTTCTTCAAGTAATGGATTGAAGCCTTGGTGTGAACAACCAAGAGAGAGGATGTACGTGCTATGTGGAGAATGATTAAACTTCTATAAATAATTATGTTTGATTTCTCTATCCCTATCTCTTTACAAGTTATTGTTGTTTATATTTGATTTTAGGTTCATTAATTGTTATTGTTTTGCATTATATTTTCACTAAAAGTGCTTATTGTTTTAATTTTCATTCAATTATATTGAAATAATTTGTTTGGAAAGAATTTGGAAAAATCCAATTCATTCACCTCTTGGATCACCATCTCACCTAAAAAGCTAACAATTGGTATAAGAGCTTTGGTCTCTTTTTGTAGGTTTAACCACCTTAAGTAATGATCCTATGGCTCAATTTTGGTTCCAAGATGGTGAGGAAGTCCTCAAAGCTCCTATGGTTGATAAATTTGAATTTTGTGATTGAAAAATAATGATAAAGGTGTTCATTATGGCTCAAGATTTTGGAGCATGGAATGTAATGGAAAAATGGCTTAATACTCCTTCCAAAAGATGCAAAATATATGAGGCAAATAATAGATGATGCAAAGGCTAAGTACATTCTCTATGAACCTTTAGATGATTACAACTTCAACTTGGTATCCAAATGCTCAACCTCAAATAAGATATGGAGGAAGTTGAATAAGCTACATGAAAGATAAATTTCCAATCAACATCCATCATGTCTTATGGCTATTGAGGAACCAAAGGTAACCTCTAACTCTTGTGATTCATAGCCTTATACTTTTGATGAGTTACAAGATGCTTACAATGATTTAGTAATTGAGTTTGAAAATATGCATTTGAAACATAAGAAAATGATTTCAAAATTGAATGTTAAAAATGACCTTTTGATGAATGCAAAAAATGTTTTAGAAAAACAAAATGAAAAGTTAAAAATAGATTTAAAAACTTTTCAAAGTAGAAAAGAATTTTAGAAAAAGAAAATTTTGATTTGGAAAAGAAATTTGATGAATTGATGAATGATAAAGCTTTTAAAAAGTTCATTAAGTACTAAAATGATTAAATGCAATTTTTGTAATTTTTATGGACATACTATACATACTTGTCCTATTAAAAGAAAAGTCCCATTAGAATTAGGCAAGTATAGGTTCCAAAAGGAACAAGAGACTCGGTGATTAACTCCTAAAGACCCAAAGCAATTTGGGTACCAAAAATCAAATGAGATTGTCTTGTGTAGGTATGCTAGAGCAAGGAGCTACAATATGAGATTGAAGATTGAATACTCTAGACACACAATGGAGATGGGTAACCTCTAAACTTTTATTTTAAGTGAATATGAAATTGGCTGCCTATTCTTGTTAAACATAGAATGCTTAAAGGATATTGGTTTATGCTTTGTTGATATATCTGTAATATACCAATTTTATTTTATATATATGAGCTTGACTAGTTACGAGATTTATTAAGGTCTTTTTAAGTAAAAATGAGTTTCAAAATATCAAAAATAAAAATCTTGGAAATTTTAAGCTTTGAATGATTTATCCTATGGTATTTTGCATAAATATATTTGTTTGAATGATTTTAGCATGATGGAAATGATTTTTGTGATTTTTATGCATATTGATTTGTGATTGTTGAACATGCCTATATGACCATGATGTTTAAAAATTGGTTAATTTGTTTATAGTGCTTGGATCTTGTGAAATATTATTTAAATTTGATTATTTTATTCTTAATTTTTTTAAATCTTAATTTGTGATTTTACAAATTGATGATCATCTTGTGCCTAAATCATATATATTGATGTTTGATTGTTCATCTCTTGATGTTTATTTTTGTGCTTAAATGTTTTATTAATTTTGTGCAATATTTGGATCTTTGTGCTCAATTGATGTATCTCTTGATTTGTGAATTTGAATATGATGAACTACTTGTTTGTAAATGAAATATGTTATTAGTTCATCTATTATTCTTGTCAAATGTGTGCATATATGATAAATATGATTTTTTTTACTTGAAATGGCTGAAATATGACTTAAGTAAATGATTTTCTTATTATGCTTATTTTTAGTTTAAGTCATTGTTGATTATGGCCTATAATTTGTGTAGACATATTTATGCTTTTGTGCTAAAATTCTCTTAAATATGTTTTTGATGATAAATATGTCTTCCTTGAGTTTTTAGTTTTTATATAGCTTAAAATTTATTTTGACATATTATTTGGTGATTTATTGAAATACATGAATATTGAATATGTCATCTTTATGTTCAACATTTCTAAAGATCTAGAAAGGATTCATGTTTTGCACATTACATGAGAACTTTAGCTTTAGTGCCAATATTGTGATATTTGATGCTTAACTTGATATATGGCCTCTAGCTTAAGTATATATCTCCCTTGCAATTGGCAACTTGTGCTTAGTGAATAAATTTTCTTTTGCCTAAAATGACTTAGAATATGGAATTTTTTTCTAACAATTGGTATAACTTTTATCTATTGATTTTCTTGGTGCTTCTAATGAAAATCCTTTGTCAAAAAATTTTTCTAAGTCTATGCTAGGAGAACTTGAAATGAGCATGAATAAGCCTACATTTTAAGAATTTCAAGCATAGCAAGCAAAGCATGTTATCCTCATCAATCAAGCCCAAGTACCTAAAAGACTATCTCAAATGATATGGAATGAAGGATTCAAAGCCTCACTCAACTACAATGAGCACAACATCATAGCTTGATAAGGATTGAGGTAATTATATTGAATCTATTCTATGTGCCTATGATTTATAATGTTTAATACACGATTTGATAAATGCTTGCTTTAATATGTGCAAAAATGAGATATTATGTTTGAATTAGTGAACACTTTGCACAAATTAATCACCAAGCTACTTGATAGAATTTGTTTTAACTTTGTTAAATGCTTGGATTGATTAATATTCATGCTTAGTTCTTGATTGCTTTGATTACTAGTTTTTTTACTGCACGAATATTCATTTGAATATTTGGATATGGATATGAGTTAAATAAATTGATTTTTTTGTACATGTTTAGTGATTGAGTCCATTGAGATAGCATGTACCATATTGTGTCTAAAGGTTTGCATTTTTTTATTAGGTATATTGCTATACATGTTTTGAAATGTTCTTGCATATGCTTGTGTGATTTTGTTTGAAATAAATATGCTTAGATTAAGTACATTGCTATGCATTGAAATGATTTGGATTATAATTGAATAATTATGCTTTCATTATTTCTTTGCTATAGCATATGTGCTCCTCATGTTTGAAAAATCATGTTTATATAATCTTTGTTAGGACATGATGATTGAACATCATTGCTCATCAGTACTTATGATTTATTATATACATGTAAGCTTTTGGTTCTTGTTTGGATAGGATAGCTTATGAAAGATTACTATTATCATTTATGCCTGTATTGAATGAATCTTTTATATATTTAAAGTATGTTTGTTCTATGAAAATTGTTGAATAAAATTGCTAACAATTGGTAACAATTGATATCAAAATTGCTAAAGATTTTTTTTAAAACTTTCATAGAAGTTTATTTATATGCCTATCCTTGATATAGCTTGTACCTTTCATGCAAAATTGTGTGTGCCTTATATTGGTTAATCCTTATTTTGAAAATGAGAAGAAATTATAGAATACAATTTTGTTTGATTTATTTTGTGATAACAATTGGTTTGCTTTATCATAACATATCTTTAACAATTGGTATCCATAAGAATTGATATGAGCTTGTATGTATGTGCTTGAATTTTTGCTTAATTGCTATTGATGTTTTAGGTTCTAAGCACATCTTTTATGATTTATGAATAGGTTGCATATCTTTTATTATCCTTTTGCTCATAAATTTCATGTAGTTAGGTTGAATGAATGATTTTGCGCTATAACATTTTAATTGGATACACTTATGGTTTTGTGCTTGAATATATTTATGTGAACTTCATTGTGAATATTATACTTGATTACATGCATTCAAAATACTCTTGATATTATTAGTATCAAGCATTTTGTCCCATGCCTTGAATTGATCTCTTTTTCTTTTGAAATGACAAAAAGGGGAAGAGAGTTTAGAGATATTTCTTCTTGTATGCTTATAGCAATTGATATAGGAGCTTAAACATTTGGTATAAAAAGCATAAATAAAAAAGAGGAGAAATGTTTTATGAATATATTTGTTAATGATGCCTTTTTGTGTTTATTTACTCATTAATTTGCTCATGCCTTATTGTTATGACAAAAAGGGGGAAAAATATCATATGGACAAATTTGCTTGTGCTTGACATGCATATGTTTGATTGTGCTTATTTCATATATTTGACTAACAAATGTTTGTTGAGTTGTGTTGGATTAGGATGTATAAATTGAGGGAGAGTTTTGCCATGCATTCTTTAAGGGGGAGTTTTTCAAAATCTTTTTCAAAATCTTACATGTCTTAAAGAAAGTGTTTTTTTATCAAGCAAATTTATCTTTAAGTTTTGTCATATTAAAAAAGGGGAGATTGTTAGCCTTGAATTGATTCTTATTTTGAAATTACAAAATATTAAACTAAATAAGCTTGATCAATATTTTGAAAAAGATTCATTTAGTATATGTTTTTAAATTTTATATGTTGGTAGTAAATAAATAATATGATTTTCAAAGTTTAAACAAACCTTTCTTGGTTTTATATTTCTAAAATCAAAGCTATCTTTAAAATATTTCTAAAATCAAAACTATCTTTAAAGATTATTTATTTGAGCTTAAATGAAAGTCCAATTATTGTTTTTAAAGTGAACTAATTCATTTTGGACTTACTACAATTTTGATAATATTGGTTTTGAGAAATAGATTAACTTAAGAAAATTGTTTTACAAGAACAAAGTTTTCCAACATTGAACTTGTTTTATTATTTTTTTTTGTATTAATTCACAAAGTTTTAATATTTAAATTTATATGGCTGGAAAGCTGTTTGAGTCTAATTTCTAATGGATTAAACAAAGTCAAAATCCAAATTTTCTAAGAAAAGATTTTAAATTTTTACTAGACACTCTGCAATTGTCTAAAAACTAAATAAGGGGTAGGTTTGAGAATTTACTATAATTCGTACACAATGAATTAGGTGATGAATTTTATACCGGTAGAAAGCCCTTCAAGTCTAGTTTTTAAATCTTCAAACGGTTTGTGATTTGGATTAGTATAACTCAAGATATGATCAAATTAGTGAGTAGAGTGCAAAATTGGATACAGCAGAGCAGCTTGACAAGATCATTCCCCTGGGTTACAGGATCGATCTCCTAGCTGAACCAATCGATTCTCTCAAGGAAGGGATCAATTGGGACATGATTTCCAAAGGCAAATTGGTTCAAAACATGAACCAATCGATCCCCTCATGGAAGGGATCAATCGGGTTATGCCCAAAATGTGTCCAACGGCTATTTTCTTCTTCTAAGCATCTCCAATGGCTAGCTCCTCATTTTCTCTATATATTGGCCACTCCAACACACCAAGTAGGTGGCTGAAGCAAGAGAACAAGTGCTAACAAGTTATATTTTCATTTTCTCTTAGAATCAAGAGTTTTTAGAGCTTAAGTTTAATATCCTTTGTATTTCTTGTATCCAAATTATTGTTGTTCTTCATTCATCCCATTTCTTTGTACTTCATTAGGCAAACATTCAACCTTGAGAGGTATTTTAGTTTGCAAAAATTATTTAGGTTATCTTATAAGCAAGAGGTGAGGTATCATCTTGATATTATAAGGATAAAGGTTGTTATCTAAGCCTTGAGAAAAAGATAAAGATTTAGTACAAGATAAGTTTGTATCTTGTAAGAGTTTTTCTTCAAGTAGTGGATTGAAGCCTTGATGTTAACAACCAAGAGAGAGGACGTAGGTGCCTTGTGGAAAAGGACCTAACCTCTATAAATCATTGTGTTTGATTTCTCTATCCCTATCTTTTTACAATTTATTGTTGTTTATATTTGATTTTAGGTTCATTAATTGTTATTGTTGGCATTATATTTTCATTAAAAGTGCTTATTGTTTTAATTTCCATTCAGTTATATTAAATCATTTGTTTGGGAAGAATTTGGAGAAATCCAATTCACCCCCCTCTTGGATCACCATCTCACCTAAAAAGCTAACACTATTCATACAAAATTATTTAGATTAAAATGATTTTAATTTATTAATATTTTGACAATTAATAAGTTAAAGATTTAAAAAATAAATAAGTTTGTCGAGCAAGTTCAAATAGTCATGACTATTTGAATAATTATCTATTTCAAATCATTATGACCTTTTCTTTTGTAATAAAATAATTGTTTCAATTCATATGAGCTAATTTGAAGTAAAATAAAACTAATTTATTAATATTTTAAAAATTAATGAGTAAGAGAATTAAAAAATGAATAGTTTAGTGAACAAGTTCAAATAGTTATGACTATCTAAACAATTATCTATTTCAAAACATTATGGACTTCTATTTTGTCTTAAAACAATTGGTTTTGTTTATGCAAGCTTATTTCGAGTAAAATAATAAAAATTTATTAATATTACAAAAATTAATAAGCAAAAATTTTAAAAATAAATTTGTTTTCTTAACATGTTTAAATAGTTATGACTATTTGAACAATTATTTATTTCAAATCATTATGACCTTTTATTTTGTCATAAACTAATTGTTTCTGTTCATACAAGTTTATTTGTAATAAAATAATATTAATTTATTAAAATTTCAAAAGTTAATAAGTAAAAGATTTAAAAAATAAATCTGTTTACCAAGCAAGTTCAACTATTTATGATTATTTAAAAAGTTATTTATTTCAAATCATTATAAACTTTTGTTTTATCATAAAACAATTGTTTCTACTCATACTAGTTTATTCGAAATAAAATAATTCTAATTTATTAATATAATAAAATTAATGAGTTGAAAACTTAAAAAATTAGTCTGTTTATCGAACAAGTTCAAAAAGTCATGTCCATTTGAACTGTTATCTATTTCAAATTGTTATGACATTTTGTTTTATCATAAAACAATTGTTTTTACTCATACAAAATTATTCAAAATAAAATAATATTAATTTATTAATATTTCAAAAATTAATAAGAGATTTAAAAACTAAATCTATTTACTAGACTAGTTCAAATTGTCATGACTATTTGAACCATTATCCATCTCAAATTCTTATGATCTTTGTTTTATCATAAAACAATTGTTTCTATTGACACAAACTTATTCGGAGTGAAATATTGCTAAACTAATAATATTCTAAATTTAATAAGTAATAGATTTAAAAAATTGATATGTTTACCAAACCAATTCAAATAGTTAAGACTATTAGAGCAATTATCCATTTCAAATCATTCTGACCTTTTGTTTAGTCATAAATAATTGTTTTAGTTCATAAAAGCTTATCCAAAAAAATAATACTACTTTATTATTATTTCAAAAGTTAATAAGAGATTTAAAAAATAAATTAGTTTATTGAATAAGTTCAAATAATTATAGCCATTTGAACAACTATCTATTTAAAATTGTTATTACCTTTTGTTTTGTCATAAAACAATTGTTTTTCAACATACAAGCTTATTCAAAATAGAATAATACTAATTTACTAATATTTCAAGAATTAATAAGAGACTTAAAAATTAAATCTGTTTACTAAACCAATTTAATTAGTTATGACTATTTGAACAATTTTCTATTTCAAATTGTTATAACATTTTGTTCTATAATAAAATAATTGTTTCTATTTATATAAGCTTATTCGGAATAAAATAATACTAATTTAGTAATATTCTAAAAATTAATAACTAAGAGATTTAAAAAATAAATCCATTTGTCGAACCAATTTAAACAGTTAAGACTATATGAATAGTTATTTATTTCAAATTGTTATGACCTTTTGTTTTGTCATAGAACAATTATTTTAGCTCTTACAAGCTTATTCAGAATAGTGTAAAACTAATTTATTAATATTTCAAAAATTTATAAGAGATGTAGAAAATAATTTTATTTATCGAACCAATTCAAATAATTATAACTGTTGGAATAATTATCTATTTCAAATCATTATTACTTTTTATTTTGTCATAAAATAATTGTTTTTGTTAAAATAAGTTTATTTGAAATAAAATAATACTAATTTAGTAATATTTAGAAAATTATCTATTTCAAATCACTATAACCTTTTATTTTGTCAACAAATAATCGGTTCTATTTATACTATTTTATTCAAAATAAAATAATACTAATTTAATAATATTCCAAAACTTCAAGAAAATTAAAAAATAAAATCCAATTGTTGAACTAGTTCAAATATTTAAGACTATATGAATGATTATCTATTTCAAATCGTTGTAACCTTTTTTTTTGTCATAAAACAATTGTTTTGTTCGTACAAGCTTATTTTGATTAAAACAATACTAATTTAATAATATTTTGAAAATTAGTAAGTGAGATATTTAAAAAATAAATTTGTTTACTAAATCAGTTCAAATGGTTAAGACAATTAGAATAATTAGAACAATTATCTATTTGAAATCGTTCTAACATTTTGTTTACTCATAAAATAATTGTTTCAATTCATATAAGCTTATTCAAAATAAATTAATATCAATTTATTAACATCCAAAAAATTAATAAGAAAGGGATTAAAAACAATAAATTTGTTTACCAAACAAGTTCAAATAGTTATTACTATTTGAACAATTATCTATTTAAAATTGTTATAACCTTTTGATTTGTCATAAAATAATTGTTTTCGCTAATACAAGCTTAGATGGAATAAATTAATACTAATTTATTATATTTCATAAAATAATATATAAGAAATTCAAAAAATAAATTTATTTACCAAATCAGTTAAAATAATTATGGCCATTTGAATGATTTTCTATTTTAAATCATTATGACCTTTTGTTTTATCATAAACAATTATTTTCGATCATACAAGCTTATTGGAAATAAAATAATATTAATTTTTTAATACTTTAAAAATTAATAAAGAAGAGATTTAAAAAATAAATTTGTTTACCGAACCAATTCAAATAGTTATGACTATTTGAGCAATTATTAATCTTAAATCATTAAGATCTTTGTTTTGTCATAAAACAATTATTTATGATCACAGGAACTTATTTGGTTAAAAATAATACTAATTTAATAATATTTCAAAATTTAATAAGTGATTTAAAAAATAAATGTGTTTATCAAACCAATTCAAATAGTTAAAACTATTCGAATAGTTATATATTTTAAATCATTCTAACCTTTTGTTTAGTTAGAAAATATTTGTTGCATATCTTACAATCTTATTTGGAATTAAATAATCCAAATTTATTAACATTTAAAAAATTAATAAGGAAAATATTTGAAAAAATAAATCTATTTATCGAACAAGTTCAAATAGTGATGACTATTTGAACAATTATTTATTTAAAATCGTTATGACCTTTTGTTTTGTTATAAAACAATTGTTTCAGTTTATAAAAGCTTATCCAAAATAAAATAATACTAATTTCTTAATATTTTGAAAATTAATAAGTAAGAGTTTCAAAAAATAAATTTGTTTACCGAACAAATTCAAATAGTTATGACCATTTGAACAATTGTTTATTTAAAATCGCTATGAACTTTTGTTTTGTCATAAAACAATTATTTTAGTTCATACAAGTTTATTAAAAATAAAATAATACTAATTTATTAATATTCTAAAAATTAATAAGTAAGTGATTTAAAAAGTGAATCTGTTTACCAAAGCAATTCAAATAATTATGGCCATTTCCACAATTATCTATTTCAAATCATTATTACCTTTTATTTCATCATATAATAATTGTTTTTTATTATACAAATTTATTTGGAATAAAATAATAATAATTTATTAATCTTTCAAAAATTAATAAGAGATTTAAAAAATAAATCTGTTTACCAAACTAGTTTAAATAATTATGATTATTTGAACAATTGTAAACTTTGAATCGTTAAACCTTTTGTTCTATCATAAAATAATTATTTTTGTTCATACAAGCTTATTCGAAATAAAATAATACTAATATAAAAATATTTCAAAAATAAATAACTAAGAGATTTAAAAAATAAATTTGTTTCCAAACTAGTTCAAATAGTTAAGACTATATGGATTGTCATCTATTTCAATTTGTTTTTGTTTTGTCATAAAACAATTTTTTCGATTCATATTAGCTTATTCAAAATATAATAAAATGAATTTATTCATATTAAAAAAATTAATAAGTAAGATATTTAAAAAATAATTCTGTTTACCTAACCAATTCAAATAATTATGACTATTTGAACAATTATCTATTTCAAATTGCTATGACCTTTCGTTTTGTCATAAAACAAATGTTTTTGTTCATATATGTTTGTTCGAAATAAAATAATACTAATCCATTAATATTTCAAAAATTAATAAAATATTAAAAAAATCTATTTATTAAACCAGTTTAAATAGTTATGACTATTTGAGCAATTATTTATTTTAAATTGTTATGACTTTTTGTTCTATTATAAAACAATAATTTCTATTTATACAAGCTTATTCAGATTAAAATGATACTAATTTATTAATATTTCAACAATTAATAAGTAAAAAATTTTAAAAATAAATATGCTTACCAAACTAGATCAAATAGTTATGACTATTTGAATAATTATCTATTTCAAATCGTTATGACCTTTTCTTTTGTCATAAAAAAAATCATTTCAGTCCATATAAGCTTATTTGAAATAAAATAATGCTAAGTTATTAATATTTTAAAAATTAATAAGAGATTTAAAAAAAGAACCTGTTTAATGAACAAGTTTAAATAATTATAACTATTTGAACAGTTATCTATTTGAAATAAAATAATGCTAAGTTATTAATATTTTAAAAATTAATAAGAGATTTAAAAAGAGAATCTGTTTAATGAACAAGTTTAAATAATTATGACTATTTGAACAGTTATCTATTTAAAATCACTATATCCTTTTGTTTTGTCATAAAATAATTTTTTCTATTCATGCAAGCTTATTTTGAATAAAATAATACAACTTTATTAATATTAAGACAATTAATTAGTACAAGATTTAAAAAAAATTCTATGTACTAAACAAGTTCAAATTTTTATGACTATTTTAATAGATATTTATTTCAAATTTTTATGATCTTTTGTTTTGTCATAAAACAATTGTTTCTATTCATACAAGAATATTCAAATTAAAATAATATTAATTTATTAATATTTTGACAAATAATAAGTAAAATATTTATAAAATAAATATGTTTATCAAACAAGTTTAAATAGTTAAGCGTATTTGAATAATTATCTATTTCAAATCATTGTGACCTTTTGTTTTGTAATAAAATAATTATTTCAGTTCACATAAAATTATTTGAAATAAAATAATACTAATTTATTAATATTTTAAAAATTAATGAGTAACAAAATTAAAAAAATTAATCTGTTTACTGAACATATTCAAATAATTATGAATATCTAAATAATTATTTATTTCAAAACATTATGACCTTTTGTTTTGTCATTAAACAATTGGTTCTATTCATGCAAGCTTATTTTGAATAAAATAATATAAATTTATTAATATTTCAAAAATTAATAAGTAAAAATTTTAAAAAATAAATATATTTTTTGAACACATTCAAATAGCTATAACTATTTAAAGAATTATCTATTTCAAATTATTATGACCTTTTGTTTTATCATAAACCAATTATTTCTATTCATAAAAGCTTATTTAGAATAAAATAATACTAATTTATTAAAATTTCAAAAATTAATAAGTAAAAGATTTAAAAATAAATTTGTTTATTGAGCGAGTTCAAATAGTTATGATGCCTCGAACAATTATTTTTTTCAAATCATTATGATATTTTGTTTTGTCATAAAATAATTGTTTCTATCCATACAATTTTATTCAAAATAAAATAATACTAATTTATTAATATTCTAAAAATTAATAAGTTGAAGATTTAAAAAATAAATATGTTTACCGAACAAGTTCAAATAGTCATGTCTATTTGAATTATTATCTATTTCAACTCATTATGACATTTTTTTTGTCATAAAATGATTGTTTCTATTCATACAAAATTACTGAAAATAAAATACTACTAATTTATTAATATTCGAAAAATAAATTAGAGATTTAAAAGTTAAATCTGTTTATCAAACCAGCTCAAATAATTTTGATTATTTAAACAATTATCTATCTCAAATCGTTATCATCTTTGTTTTCTATAAGACAATTGCTTCTATTCATATAAGTTTATTCGGTAAAATATTGCTAAATTAATAGTATTCTAAAAAATAATAAGTAAGAGATTTAAAAAATAAATGTGTTTATTGAACCAATGCAAATAGTTAAGACTATTAGAACAATTATCTATTTCAAATCATTATAACATTTTGTTTAGTTATAAAATAATTGTTTTAGTTCATGCGTGCTTATTTGAAATAAAATAATACTAATTTATTAACATTCAAAAAATTAATAAATAAGAAATTTTAAAAAATAAATATGTTTGTTGAATAAGTTTAAATAGTCATGCCTATTTGAATAACTATTTATTTAGAATAAATGTGACCTTTGTTTTATCATAAAACAATTGTTTTAGTTTATTAAAGCTTGTTCGAAATAAAATAATATTACTTTATTAATATTTTAAAAATCAATAGCTTAAAAATTTAAAAATAAGCCAGTTTATCGAATCAGTTCAAATAATTATAGCCATTTGAATAATTATCTATTTCAAATCATTGCAAACCTTTGTTTTGTCATAAAACAACTGTTTTTCATGATACAAGTCTATTCGAAATAAAATAATACTAATTTATTAATATTTCAAAAATTAATACGTAGGAGATTTAAAAAATAAATCTGTTTATTGAATCAATTCCTGTTTGAACAATTATGTATTTCAAATCGTTATAACATTTTGTTCTATTATAAAATAATTGTTTCAGTTCGTATAAGCTTATTCATAATAAAATAATACTAATTTAATAATATTTCAAAAATTGACAACAAAGAGATTTAAAAAATATACCTATTTACTGAATAGTTTAAACAATTAAGACTATATGAACAATTATCAGTTTACCAAAAATTATGACCTTTTGTTTGGTCATATAACAATTTTTTTTACCATTCAAGCTTATTTGGAATAAAATAATATTAATTTATTAATCTTTCAAAAATTAATAAGTAAGAGATTTTTAAAAAAAATCTATTTACCAAGCTAGTTCAAATATATGACTATTTGAACAATTGTAAACTTCAAATCATTATTACCTTTTGTTCTGCCATAAAATAATTATTTTTGTTCATACAAGTTTATTTGAATAAAATAATACTAATCTAACAATATTTCAAAAATTAATAACTAGGAGAATTAAAAAATAAATTTATTTATCAAACCAGTTCAAATATTTAAAAATTATATGAACAATTATATATTTCATATCATTATGACCTTTTGTTTTGTCATGAAACAAGTTTTTTTGAATTCATACTAGCTTATTTGGAATAAAATAAAATGAATTTATTAATATTTCAAAAATTAATAAGTAAGAGATTTAAAAAACAATTTTGTTTACCTAACCTTTTCAAATAATTATGATTATTTGAACAATTATCTATTTCAAATCGTTATGAACTTTTGTTTTGTCATAAAATAAATGTTTTTGTTCATATAAGTTTATTCGAAATAAAGTAATATTAATCTATTAATATTTCAAAAATTAATAAGATATTTAAAAAATAAATCTATTTATCAAACGAGTTCAAATAGTTATGACTATTTGAGCAATTATTTATTTCAAATCATTATGACTTTTTGTTCTATTATAAAATAATTGTTTATGTTTATATAAGCTTATTCAAGTTAAAATAATGCTAATTTATTAATATGTTGACAATTAATAAGTAAAAAATTTAAAAACTAAATATGTTTACTGAACTAAAATCAAATAGTCATGATTATATGAATAATTATCTATTTCAAAATCGTTATGGTATTTTATTTTGTCATAAAAAAATTATTTCAATTCTTATAAGCTTATTCAAAATAAAATAATACTAAGTTATTAATTATGAAAATTAATAATTAAGAGATTTAAAAAATGAATCGGTTTATCGAACAAGTTTAAATAATTTTGACTATTTTGACAACTATTTATTTGAAATTGCTATAACCTTCTGTTATGTCGTAAAATGATTTTTTTTGTTCATAGAAACTTATTTTGAGTAAAATAATACAAATTTATTAATATTAAGACGATTAATAAGTAAAAGATTTAAAAAATAAATAAATCTATTTACTGAACAAGTTCAAACTTTATTGACTATTTGAAAAATTATTTATTTCAAATTGATATGACTTTTTGTTTAGTCATAAAATAATTGTTTGTCATACATGCTTATTTCGACTAAAATAATAATAATTTATTAATATTTTGACCATTAATAAGTAGAAGATTTAAAAAATAAAAATGTTTTGCAAACAAGTTCAACTAGTCATAACTATTTGAATAATTATCTATTTCAAATCATTGTGACCTTTTGTTTTGTAATAAAACAATTGTTTCAATTCATATAAGCTTATTTGAAATAAAATAATACTAATTTATTAATATTTCAAAAATTAATGAGTAAGAGAATTAAAAAATAAATTTGTTTACCAAACATGTTCAAATAGTTATTATTATTTGAACAAATATCTATTTCAAAACATTATGACATTTTGTTTTATCATAAAATATTTGGTTCTCTTCATGCAAGCTTATTCCAAATAAAATAATATAAAATTATTAATATTTAAAAAATTAATAAGTAAAAATTAAAAAATAAATATATTTTTTGAACACTTTCAAACAGATATGACTATTTGAACAATTATCTATTTTAAATCGTTATGACCTTTTGATTTGTCATAAACCAATTGTTTCTATTCATAAAAGCATATTCAAAATAAAATAATACTAATTTATTAAAATTCCAAAAAATAATAAGTAAAAGATTTAAAAATAAATTTGTTTATCGAGCAAGTTCAAATAGTTATGACTATTTGAATAATTATTTATTTCAAATCATTATGATATTTTATTTTGTCATAAAATAATTGTTTCTATTCATACAAGTTTATTCGAAATAAAATAATACTAATTTATTAATATTCTAAAAATTAATAAGTTGGAGATTTAAAAAATAAATTTGTTCATCGAACAAGCTCAAATAATCAAGTTCATTTGAACTATTATCTATTTCGAATCATTATGATATTTTGTTTGTTGAAAAACAATTGTTTCTATTCATACAAAATTAGTTAGAATAAAGTAATACTAATTTATTAGTATTTCAAAAATTAATAAGAGATTTAAAAACTAAATTTGTATGTCAAACCAATTCAAATAGTTATAATTTTTTTAACAATTATCTATCTCAAATTGTTATGATCTTTGTTTCATCACAAAACAATTGTTTTTATTCTTATAACCTTATTCAGAGTAAAATATTACTAAATTAATAATATTTTAAATATTAATAAGAGATTTAAAAAATAAATCTATTTATCAAACTAGTTCAAATAATTATGACTATTTGAGCAATTACTTATTTCAAATTGTTATGACTTTTGGTTATATTATAAAATAGTTGTTTCTATTCATACATGCTTATTTGGATTAAAATAATACTAATTTATTAATAATTTGACAATTAATAAGTAAAAAAATTAAAAAATAAATATATTTACCGAACTAGATCAAATAATTTTGACT
Organism: Durio zibethinus; assembly: GCF_002303985.1. Next base: position 17,675 of record NW_019167997.1, read on the forward strand.
TTTTGAATAATTAACTATTTCAGATCATTATGACATTTTGTTTTGTCATAAAAGAATTGTTTCAGTTTATATAAACTTATTCGAAATAAAATAATGCTAATTTATTAGTAATCCAAAAATTAATAATAAAGAGATTTAAAAAATGAATTTGTTTACTAAACAAGTTGAAATAATTATGACTGTTTGAACAATTATCTATTTGAAATTGCTATAACCTTTCGTTTTGTCATAAAAGAATTTTTTCTATTCATACAATCTTATTTCAAATAATATAATACAAAGTTATTAATATTAAAACAATTAATAAGTAAAAGATTTGAAAAATAAATATGTTTGTCGAACAAGTTCAAATCATTGAACTATTTGTGCAATTATTTATTTTAACTTTTTATGACTTTTTGTTTTGTCATAAAATAATTGTTTCTATTCATACATGTTTTTTCATATTAAAATAATATTAATTTATTAATATTTTTATAGTTAATAAATAAAAGATTTTAAAAAATAAGTATGTTTACCGAATAAGTTCAAATAGTCATGTCTATTTAAATAATTATCTATTTTAAATCATTATGACCTCTTCTTTTGTAATAAAACAATTGTTTCAGTGTGTATAAATTTATATGAAGTAAAATAATACTAATTTATTCATATTCCAAAAATTAATGAGTAAGAGAAGAATCTGCTTATCGAATAAGTTTAAATAGTTATGGCTATCTAAATAATTATCTATTTCAAAACATTATGACCTTTCATTTTGTCATAAAACAATTGGTTTTGTTCATGCAAGCTTATTTTGAGTAAAATAATTTAAATTTATTAATATTCCACAAATTAATGAGAAAAAAATGTTTTTTTGAACATGTTCAAATAGTTATGACTATTTGAATAATTATCTATTTCAAATGTAATGACCTTTTGTTTTATCATAAACCAATAGTTTCTATTCATAGAAGGTTATTTGGAATAAAAATACTGTTAATTTATTAAAATACTAAAAATTAATAAGTAAAAGATTTAAAAAATAAATTTGTTTAACAAGCAAGTTCAAATAGTTATGACTATTTGAACAATTATTTATTTCAAATCGTTATGATCTTTTGTTTTGTCATAAAATAATTGTTACTATTCATACAAGTTTATTCAAAATAAAATAATACTAATTTATTAATATTCTAAAAATTAATAAGTTGGAGATTTAAAAAATAACTCTGCTTACCAAACAAGTTCAAATAGTCATGTCCATTTGAACTATTCTCTATTTTAAATCATTATGACATTTTGTTTTGTCGTTAAACAATTATTTTTATTCATACAAAATTATTCAAAATAAAATAATACTAATTTATTAATATTTCAAAAATTAATAAGAGATTTAAAAATAAAATCTATTTATCAAACCAATTTAAATAGTTTTAACTAGTTCAATAATTATCTATCTCAAATTAATATGATTTTTGTTTTGTCATAAAAACAATTGTTTTTGTTCATACAAGCTTATTCGGAGTAAAATATTGCCAAAGTAATAAAATTCTAAAAATTAATAAGAGATTTAAAAAATAAATGTATTTGCCAAACTTTTTTTAATATTTAAGAATTTTAGAACAATTATCTATTTTAAATCATTCTGACTTTTTGTTTTGTCATAAAATTTTTTTTTTAGTTCATACAAGCTAATTCAAAATACAATAATACAAATTTATTAACATTCATAAAGTTAATAAGCAAGAAATTTAAAAAAATAAATCTATTTACTGAACAAGTTCAAATAGTTATGACTATCTGGACAACTATTTATTTAAATTCATTATGACCATTTATTTTATCATAAAATAATTGTTTCATTTCAAAAAAGCTTATCCAAAATAAAATAACATTATGTTATTAATATTTCAAAAATTAAGAAGTTGGAGATTTAAAAAATAAATTAGTTTATCGAATCAGTTCAAATAATTATGGCCATTTGAACAATTATCTATTTCAAATTGTTATGAACTTTTGTTTTGTCATAATACAATTGTTTTTCATCATACAAGACTTTTCAAAATAAAATAATCCAAATTTATTAATATTTTAAAAATTAATAAGTAGGAGAATTGAAAAATAAATATGCTTATCGAACCAGTTTAAATAGTTAGTACTATTTGAATAATTATATATTTTAAATCATTATAACCTTTTGTTTTGTTATGAAAAAATTATTTATATTCTTTCAAGTTTATTCAAAATAAAATAATACTAATCTAATAATATTATGAAAATTAATAATTAAGAGATTTAAAAAATAAATTTATTTGCTGAACCAATTTAAATAGGTAAGGCTATATGAATAATTATTTATTTGAAATAGTTATGACATTTTGTTATGTCGTAAAACAAATGTTTTTGTTCATGTAAGTCTTTTTTAAATAAAATTATTTTAATTTATTAATATTTTAAAAATTAATAAGAGATTGAAAAAATAAATCTGTTTACCAAACTAATTCAAATAGTTATAACAATTTGAACAATTTTTAATTTCAAATCATTATGACCATTTGTATTGTCATAAAACAATTGTTTCTATTAATACAGCCTTATTCAGAATAAAGTAACGCTAATTTAATGATATTCTAAAAATTAGTAAGTAATAGATTTAAAAAATGAATCTATAAGCCTGACTAGTACTAATAATTATAATTGTTTGAACAATTATATATTTCAAAGCATTATCTTTTGTTTTGTTACAAAATAATTGTTTTTGTTCGTACAAGTTGAATCAAAATAACATAATTTTAATTTATTAATATTTAAAAAATTAATAAGATTTAAAATCTGAATTTGTTTATCAAACAAGTTGAAATAGTTATGACTATTTGAACAATTATCTATTTCAAATTGCTATAACCTTTTGTTTTGTCATAAAATATATTTTTATATTCATACAAGCTCATTTCAATCAAAATAATACAAATTTATTAATATTCATACAACTAATAACTAAAAGATTTAAAAGTAAATCTATTTACTGAATAAGTTCAAATAGTTATGACTATTTTAATAATTATTTATTTTATAACCTTTTTGTTTTGTCATAAAAAAATTGTTTTTCTTCATACAAGCTTGTTTAGATTAAAATAATATTAGTTTATTAATATTTCAACAATTAATAAGTAAAAAATTTTAAAAATAAATAAGTTTACCAAACATGTTCCAATAGTCATAAGTACTTGAATAATTATCTATTTTAAATCATTATGACCATTTATTTCATCATAAAACAATTGTATTAGTTCATATAGGCTTATTCGAAATAAAATAATACTAATTTATTATTATTCCAAAAATTAATGAGTAGGTCAAATTTTGTTTTTGAACATTTATGGGCATAAAAAGCATTTGGACTTTTTCAAAGTGTGATATAAAACTTTTCTAAATAGTTTGAAGAGCTTAAATGTGTGTTTAAACATATTTGCCCATCTTAATAGCCTTTTTCAAGAAATTATAGGATTAAGAGTTGACTTTTTGATTTCCTTATTTCTAATGCCAAATGACCACTTGAACAGCTTTGTTTTGTCATTTGAAACTTGTTGGAATGGTTCAAGATGGTTAAAAATAAGCTTGACTAGTTATGAGATTTATTAAAGTCTTTTTCAAGCAAAAATAAGCTTCAAAATATCAAAAATAAAAATCTTGGAAATATTGAGCTTTGAATGATTTATCCTATGGTATTTTGCATATATATATATGTTTGAATGATTTTTGCATGATGAAAATGATTTTGTGATTTTTATTGATTTGTGATTGTTAAACATGCCTATATGACCATGATGTTTAAAATTGCTCAATTTGTTTATAATGCTTGGATCTTGTGAATTCTTTAAACTTGATTGAGTTATACATAATTGTTTTAACTCTTGATTTGTGAGTTTAGAAATTGATGATCATTTTGTGCTTAAATCATATATATTGATGTTTGATTGCTCATTTCTTGACTTCTTATGAAATAATCTTGAAATATGATTTAATTATTTATCTTTATTAATTTAAGATTTATTTATTCTCTTGTGTCGATGAATTGATAAACTTTATGTGTTTAAAAGATATATATTGATTCTTTGTTCATCTATGTTTTTGGCCAAGATTTGTGCTCATATAATGATTGATTCAATTTGACTTTAATGCTTATGGTTTAAAATGCATGAATTGTTTATCTCTTAATTGTGAAAGATATTTTACGAATTATGCTTATTTTTATGCTTAAATGTTTTATTAATTTTATGAAATATTTTGTATCTTTGTGCTTAATTGATATATCTCTTAATTTGTGATTTTGAATATGATGAACTACTTGTTTGTAAATGAAATATGTTGTTAGTTCATTTATTGTTCTTCTCAAGTGTACACTTATATGATAAATGTTATTTATTTTTACTTGACATGCTTGCAACATGGCTTAAGTGAAGGATTTTCTTATGATGGTTATGTTTGTCTTAAATTATTGTTGATTATGGGATTTTCTTATGATGGTTATGTTTGTCTTAAGTCATTGTTGATTATGGCCTATAATTTGTGTAGACATATTTATGTTTGTGTGTTAAAATTCTCTTAAATATGTTTTTGATGATAAATATGTCTTTCTTGAGTATTTTTTAATTTTATAACGCCTCAAATTGGTTTTGATATATTCCTTAGTGATTTCTTGAATATATATGAATATTGAATATGTCTATTTTGTGTTCATGAATGATGTAAAAGGTTTGATTTTTGCACATTACATGAGAACTTTTGCTTTAGTGCTATTCTTGTGCTATTTGATGTTTAAATTGATATATGGCCTTTAGCTTAAGTATATATCTCCCTTGCAATTGGCAACTTGTGCTTAATGAATAAATTTTCTTTTGCCTATAATGACTTACAATATGAAATTATTTTCTAACAATTAGTATAATTCTTATCAATTGATTTTCTTGATGCTTTTAATGAAAATCCTTTGTCAAAAAATTTTCTAAGTCTAGGCTAGGAGAACTTGAAATGAGCATGAATGAACATTTTTGGGATTTTAAGTGGAACAAGCAAAGCAAGTCATCTTCATCAATCAAGCCGAAGTAGATCAAAGACTAGCTTAAATGATATGGAATGGAGGATTCAAAGCCTTACTCAACTACAATGACCACAACAACATAGCTTAATAAGGATGGAGGTAATTGTATTGAATCTATGCTATGTGCTTATGATTTATAATGTTTTATGCATGATTTGATAAATGCTTGCTTTCATATGTGCAAAAATGAGTTATGTTTGAATTTGTGAACACTTTGCACAAATTAATCATCAAGCTACTTGATAGAATGTGTTTTAACTTTGTTAAATGATTGGTTTGATTAATATTCATGCCTAATTCTTGATTGCTTTGATTAATAGTTATTATTGCATGAATATTCGTTTGAATCTTTGGACATGGATATGAGTTAAACAGATTGATATCTTTGAACATGTTCATTGATTGAGTCTATTGAGATAGCATGTACCATATTATGTCTAAAGGTTTGCATTTTTTTGGTATATTGCTATACATGTTTTGAAATGTTCTTGCATATGCTTATGTGTGATTTTGTTTGAAATAAATATATGATTAATTACTTGCATATGCTTAGATTAGGTACATTGCTATGCATTGAAATAATTTGGATTATAATTGAATAATTATACTTTTATTATTTCTTTGCTATAGCTTATGTGTTCATCATGTTTGGAAAATGCTTGAATAATCTTTGTTATAACATGATGATAATTGAACCTTATTGCTCATTAGTATTCACGCTTTATTAAATACATATGAGCTTTTATTTCTTGTTTGGATAGGATAGGTTATGAAAGATTACTATTATCATTTATGCATGTATTGAATGAATTTTTCATATGCTTGAAGTATGTTTGTTTTATAAAAGTTGTTGAATAAAACTGCTAACAGTTGGTAACAATTGATATCAAAATTGCTAAAGAATTTTTTTTAACTTTTATATATGCTTATTTATGTGCCTATCCTTGATATTGCTTGTACCTCTCATGCAAAATTGTGTGTGCCTTATATTGATTAATCCTTATTTTGAAAATGAGGAGAACTCTTAGAATACAATTTTGCTTGATTTGTTTTATGATAATAATTGGTATGCTTTATGATAAAATATCTTTAACAATTGGTATCCATAGCAATTGGTATGAGCTTGTAAGTTGAATTTATGCTTAATTACTATTGATGTTTTAGGTTCTAAGCACATTTTATGATAACATGATTTATAAGTAGATTGCATATCATTCATTATCCTTTACTCATAAATTTCATGTAGTAAATTTGATGACTTGTGCTAAAATGCTAAAATTAGATACACTTATGCTTCTGTGCTTGAATACTTGTATGTGAACTTCATTGTGTATATTGCACTTAATTACATGTATTCAAAATACTCTTGATATTATTGGTATCAAGCATTTTGTCCCATGCCTTGAGTTGATCTCTCTTTCTTTTAAAGTGATAAAAAGGGGGAGAGTTTCATGAATATATTTGTTAATGATGCCTTTTTGTGTTTATTTACTCATTAACATGCTCATGCATTTTTACTATGACAAAAAGGGGGAGGAATATTAGATGGACAAATTTGCTTGTGAGATATCCATATGTTTGATTGTGCTTATTTCATATATTTGACTAACATATGTTTGTTAAGTTGTGTTAGATTAGGATGCATTAATTGAGGGTGACTTTTTCCATGCATTGTTTAAGGGGGAGTTTTTCAAAATGTTTTTCAAAATCTTCAATGTTTCAAAGAAAGTTTTTAATCAAGCAAATTTATCTTTAAGTTTTGTCATATCAAAAAAGGGGAGATTGTTAGCATTGAATTGATCCTTATTTTGAAATGACAAAACATTAAGCTAAATAAGCTTGATCAAGATTTTGAAAAAGATTTATTTAGTATATGTTCTTAAGTTTTATATTTTGGTACTAAACAAAAATATGATTTTCAAAGTTTAAACAAACCTTTCTTGGTTTCATATTTCTCAAACTAAATCTATCTTTAAAGATTATTTATTTGAGCTTAAATGAAAGTCCAATTGTTGTTTTTAAAGTGAACTTATTCATTTTGGACTTAATACAATTTTGATAATATTGGTTTTGAGAAATAGATAAACTTAAGAAAGTTCTTTTACAAGAACAAAGTTTTCCACCATTGAACTTGTTTTATTTTTTTGTATTAATTCACAAAGTTTTAGTATTTGAATTTTATATAGTTAGAAAGCTCTTTGAGTCTACTTTCTAATGGATCAAACAAAATCAAAATCCAAATTTTCTAAGAAAAGATTTTGAATTTTTACTAGACACTCTATAGTTGTCTAAAAAATGCACAAGGGGTAGTTTTGAAAATTCACTATAATTCGTACACAATGAATTAGTGATGAATTTTCATAGAAAACCCTTTATGTCTAGTTTTTAAATCTTCAAACGATTTGTGATTGGATTCCTATAACTCAAGATATGATCAAATTTGTGAGTAGAGTGCAAAATAGGATACAGTAGAGCATCTTAATCGGATTGATCCCTTAGGTTACATGATCGATCCCCTAGCTGAACCAATTGATCGGGTCCCTTACTTGATCAATTGGGTTGTGTTTTTCAAGTGGAAAATGGCACAAAACTTGAACCAATCGATCCTTTCATGGAAGGGATCAATCGGGTCTAGGTAGAAACTCTCCAACGGCTAATTTTTCATGTTTCCAATGGCTATTTTCTTCTCCCAAGCATCCCCAATGGCTAACTCTTTTCTCTATAAATTACAAACTCCAACACACCAAGAAGGTTGATGAAATAGAGCATAAGATCAAACAAGTCATAATTTCATTCTCTCAAAAAAATCAAGAGTTTTAGAGCTTAAATTCAATATCCTTTGTATTTCTTGTATCCAAAATATTTTTGTGTTTCATTCATCATTTTCTTTTTACTTCATTAGGCAAACACTCAATTTTGAGAGGTATTTTAGTTTGCAAAAATTATTTGGGTTATCTTGTAAGCAAGAGGTGAGGTATCATTTTGATATTGTAAGGGTAGAGGTTGCTATCTAAGCTTTGAGAAAAAGATAGAGATTTAGTACAAGATAGGTTTGTATCTTGTAAGAGTTTTTCTTCAATTAGTGGATTAAAGCCTTGGAGTAGAAAAGCAAGAGAGAGGACATAGGTGCCTTGTAGAGAAGGACCAAACTTCTATAAATCATTATGTTTAATTTCTCTATCCCTATCTTCTTATAATTTATTGTTGTTTATATTTGATTTTAGGTCAATTAATTGTTATTGTTTGCATTATATTTTCATCAAAAGTGCTTATTATTTTAATTTTCATTCAATTACTTTGAAATCATTGTTTGGAAAGAACTTGGAGAAATCCAATTCACCTCTCTCTTAGATCACCATCTCACCTATAAAGCTAACATATTTTTTAAATCTCCAACTTCTCAATTTTTGAAATATTAATAAAGCAATATTATTTTATTTTGGATAAGCTTTTATGAGCTGAAACATTTGTTTTATGATAAAACAAAAAGTCATAATGATTTTAAATCGATAATTGTTTAAATAGTCATAACTATTTGAACTTGTTTAATAAACAAACTTATTTCTTGAAATTTCATACTTATTAATTTTATGAATGTTAATAAAATAGTATTATTTTATTTCGAATAAGCATATATAAATTGAAACAATTATTTTATGATTAAACAAAAGGTCAGAATGATTTGAAATAGATAATTATTCTAATAGTCTTTACTATTTAAATTGATTTGGCAAACGTATTTATTTTTTAAATCTCTTACTTATTAATTTTTAGAATATTATTAGTTTAGCAACATTTTACTCCGAATAAGCTTGTATGAATATAAAAAATTATTTTATGACAAAATAAAGATCATAATGATTTGAGATAGATAATTGTTCAAATAGTCATAATTATTTAAGCTAGTTCGGTAAACAGATTTAGTTTTTAAATGTCTTATTAGTTTTTGAAATATTAATAAATTAGTATTATTTTATTCTAAATAATTTTGTATGAATAAAAATAATTATTTTAAGACAAAACAAAATGTCATAACAATTTGAAATAGATAATAGTTCAAATGGATGTGACAATTTAAACTTATTCGGTAAACATATTTAGTTTTTAAATGTCTTATTAGTTTTTGAAATATTAATAAATTAGTATTATTTTATTCTAAATAATTTTGTATGAATAAAAACAATTGTTTTATGAAAAAACAAAATGTCATAACGATTTGAAATAGATAATAGTTCAAATGGATGTGACAATTTAAACTTATTCGGTAAACAGATTATTTTTTAAATCTCCAACTTATTAATTTTTAGAATATTAATAAATTAGTATCAATTTTATTTCAAATAAACTTATATGAATAAAAATAATTATTTTACGACAAAACAAAATCATAATGATTTGAAATAAATAATTGTTTAAATAATCATAACTATTTGAACTCATTTGATAAACAGACATATATTTTAAATATTTTACTTATTAATTTTTAGAATTTTCATAAATTAGTATTATTTTATTTTGAATAAGCTTTTATAAATAGAAACAATTAGTTTATGACAAAATAAAAGGTTATAACGATTTGAAATAAATAATTATTCAAATAGTCGTTACTATTTGAACATGTTTAGAAAACAAATTAATTTTTTAAATTTGTACTTCTTAATTTTTGGAATATTAATAAATTTAAATTATTTTTTCAAAATAAGCTTGCATGAACAAAACCAATTTTTTTATGACAAAATAAAATGATCATATTGTTTTGAAAGAGATAATTGTTTAGATGGTCATAACTATTTGAACTTATTTGGTAAACAGATTCTTTTTTTAATTCTCTTACTCATTAAATTTTGGAATATTAATAAATTAATATTATTTTACTTCAAATAAGCTTATATGAACTGAAACAATTGTTTTATTACAAAAGAAAAGGTCATAATGATTTGAAATAGATAATTATTCAAATAGTCATGACAATTTGAACTTGTTCAGTAAACCTATTTATTTTTTAAGTCTTTTACTTAATAATTGTCAAAATATTAACAAATTAATATTATTTTAATCCAAATAAACTTGTATGAATAGAAAAAAATTGTTTTATGACAAAGTAAAAAGTCAAAACAATTTGAAATAAGTAATTGCTTAAATAGTCATAACGATTTAAAAAAAGATAATTGTTCATATAGTCTTAACTGTTTAAACAACTTCAGCAAATTGATTTATTTTTTAAATCTCTTAATTATTAATTTTTGAAATATTATTAAATTAGTATTATTTTATTCCAAATAAGCTTATATGAACTAAAACAATTATTTTATAATAGAACAAAAGGTTACAATGATTTGAAATAGGTAATTGTTCAAATAACAATTGGTTCAATAAACAGTTTTGTTTTTTAAATCTCCTACTTATTAATTTTTGAAATATTAATAAATTAGTATTATTTTATTTTTAATAGGCTTGTATGATGAAAAACAATTGTTTTATGACAAAACAAAAGTTCATAACGATTTGAAAAAGATAATTATTCAAATGGCTATAATTATTTGAACTGATTCGATAAACTGATTTATTTTTTTTAAATCTCCAACTTTTCAATTTTTAAAATATTAATAAAGTAATATTATTTTATTTTGGATAAGATTTTAAGAAATTGAAACAATTATTTTTATGATAAAACAAAATGTCATAACAATTATAAATAGATAATTGTTCGAATAATCATAACTATTTGAACATATTTGGTAAGCATATTTATTTTTTAAAATTTCTTATTAATTTTTTGAATTTTAATCAAATAGTATTTTTTTTTTAATTTTGAATAAGCATGTATAAATTAAAGCAATTATTTTATGACTAACCAAAAGGTTAGAAGATTTGAAATAGCTAATTGTTTTGATAGTCTTAACTATTTGAATTGGTTTAGTAAATACATTTATTTTTTAAATCTCTTACTTATTAATTTTTAGAATATTATTAATTTAGCAATATTTTACATTGAATAAACTTGTATGAATAGAAATAATTATTTTATGATAAAACAAATATCATAACGATTTTAGATAGATAATTATTCAAATAATCATAACTATTTGAGATCGTTCAATAAATAAATTTAGTTTTTAAATCTCTTATTAATTTTTAAAATATTAATAAATTAATATTATTTTATTTTGAATAATTTTGTATGGATGAAAACAATTGTTTTATGACAAAACAAAATATCATAACGATTTAAAGTAGCTAATAGTTTGAATAGACTTGACTATTTGAACTTGTTCAATGAATAATTTATTTTTTAAATCTACAACTTATTAATTTTTAGAATATTAATAAATTAGTATTATTTTATTTTGAATAAACTTGTATGAATGGAAACAATTATTTTATGACAAAACAAAAGATCACAATGATTTGAAATAAATAATTATTCAAATAGTCATAACTATTTGAACTCACTTAGTAAATAGATTTATTTTTTAAAATTTTTACTTATTATTTTTTGGAATTTTAATAAATTAGTATTATTTTATTTCAAATAAGCTTTTATGAACAGAAACAATTGGTTTATGACAAAACAAATGATCATAACAATTTGAAATGGATAATTGTTCAAATAGTTATAACTATTTGAACGTGTTCAGAAAACATATTTATTTTTTAAATTTTTATATATTAATTTTTGCAGTATTAATCAATTTATATTATTTTATTTGAAATAAGCTTGCATGAACATAACCAATTATTTTATGACAAAACAAAACATCATAATGTTTTGAAATAGATAATTGTTCGAATAGTCATAACTATTTGAGCTTGTTCAGTAAACAAGTTTATTTTTTAATTCTCTTACTCATTAATGTTTGAAATATTAATAAATTAGTATTATTTTATTTAAAATAAGCTTATTTGAATTGAAACAGTTATTTTATTACAAAACAAAAGGTCATAATAATTTGAAATAGTTAACTATTCAAATAATCATGACTATTTCAACTTGTTTGGTAAATATATTTATCTTTTAAATCTTTTACTTATTAATTGTCAAAATATTCATAATTAATATTATTTTAATCCAAATAACCTTGTATGAATAAAAATAATTGTTTTATGACAAAACAAAAAATCATAACAATTTGAAATAAGTAATTGCTCAAATAGTCATAACATTTGAACTTGTTTGATAAACATATTTATTTTCTAAATCTTGTACTTATTAATTGTCTTAATATTAATAAATTTGTATTGTTTTATTCGAAATAAGCTTGTATGAATAGAAAAATTTTATTTTATGTCAAAACAAAAAGTTACAGCGATTTTGAATAGATAATTGTTCAAATAGTTATAATTATTTAAACTTGTCCGGTAAATATATTCTTTTTTTAAATATCTTAATTATTAATTTTTGAAATATTAATAAATTGTTATTATTTTATTTCAAATAAACTTATATGAATTGAAACAAATCTTTTATGACAAGAAAAAGGTCATAACAATTTGAAATAGATAATTATTTTTATAGTCTTAACTATTTGAACTGACTCGATAAACACATTTATTTTTTAAATCTCTTACTCATTATTTTTTAGAATATTATTAATTTAGCAATATTTTACTCTGAATAAGCTTGTATGAACAAAAGCAATTGTCTTATGACAAAATAAAGATCATAATGATTTGAGATAGATAATTGTTCAAATAGTCAAAACTATTTGAATTAGTTCGATAAACATATTTAATTTTTAAATCTCTTATTAATTTTTAAAATATTAATAAAATAGTATTATTTTATTTTGAATAATTTTATATGAATAGAAATAATCTTTTTAAGATAAAATAAAATGTCACAATGATTTAAAATAGATAATAATTTAAATAGACATAGCTATTTGAACTTGTTTGATAAACAAATTTATTTTTTAAATCTCCAACTTATTAATTTTTAGAATATTAATAAATTAGTATTATTTTATTTCAAATAAAATTGTATGAATAGAAACAATTCTTTTATGACAAAATAAAAAATCATAATGATTTGAAATAAATAATTGTTCAAAGGGTCATAACTATTTGAACTCGTTCGATAAACTTATTTATTTTTTAAATATCTTTTACTTATTAATTTTTAGAATTTTAATAAATTAGTATTATTTTATTCTAAATAAGCTTTTATGAACAGAAACAATTGGATTATGACAAAACAAAATGTCATAACAATTTGAAATAGATAATTGTTCAAATACTTATGACTATTTGAACATGTTTAGAAAACATATTTATTTTTTAAATTTTTACTTATTAATTTTTGAAATATTAATAAATTTATATTATTTTATTCAAAAGAAGCTTGCATGAACAAAACCAATTGTTTAATGACAAAACAAAAGGTCATAATGTTTTTTAAACATGTTCGGCAAATAAATGAATTTTTTAATTCTCTTACTCATTAATTTTTAGAATATTAATAAATTAGTATTATTTTATTTCAAATAAGCTTATATGAATCGAAATAATTTTTTTATTACAAAATAAAAGGTTATAATGATTTGAAATAAATAATTATTCAAATACTTATGACTCTTTGAACTTGTTCGATAAACATATTTATTTTTTAAATCTTTTACTTATTATTTGTCAAAATATTAATAAATGAACTTATTCAGTAAACAGATTCTTTTTTAATTCTCCTACTCATTAATTTTTGGAATTTTAATAAATTAGTATTATTTTACAACAAATAAGCTTATATAAACTGAAAGAATTGTTTTATTACAAAAGAAAAAGTTAGAATAATTTAAAATAGATAATTACTCAAATAGTCATGACTATTTGAACTTGTTTAGTAAACATATTTATTTTTTAAATCTTTTACTTATTAATTATCAAAATATTAATAAATTAATATTATTTTAATTTGAATATACATATATGAATAGAAACTATTATTTTATAACATAACAAAAAGTTATAACGGTTTGAAATAAATAATTGCTCAAATAGTCATAACTATTAAAACTATTTTGATAAACAGATTTATTTTTTAAATCTTTTATTAATTTTTGAAATATTAGTAGATTAGTATTATTTTATTCCAAACAAACTTATATGAACCAAAACTTTTGTTTTATGACAAAACAAAAGGTAATGATTTGAAATAGATAATTATTCAAATAGTCATAATTATTTGATTTGGTTAGGTAAACAAAATTATTTTTTTTTAAATCTCTTACTTATTAATTTTTGAAATATTAATAAATTCATTTTGTTTTATTCCTAATAAGTTAGTATGAATTGAAAAAATTTATTTATGACTAAACAAAAGGTCATAACGATTTGAAATAGATAATTGATCACACAATCTTAACTATTTGAACTAGTTTGACATACAACCTTATTTTTTAAATCTCTTAGTTATTAATTTTTGAAATATTATTAGATTAGTATTATTTTATTTCGAATAAGCTTGTATGAACAGAAATAAATTTTTTATGATAGAATGAATGGTTATAACGATTTGATATACAATTGTTTAAATAGTTATAACTATTTAAATTGGTTCGATAAACAGATTTATTTTTTAAATCTCTTACTATTAATTTTTGAAAGATTAATAAAATATTATTATTTTATTCTGAATAAGCATATAGATCAAAAACAATTGTTATATGACCAAACAAAAGGTAATAACGATTTGAAATAGATAATTGTTGAAATGGTCATAATTATTTGAACCGATCCGATAAATAGATTCACTTTTTAAATTTCATACTTATTAATTTTTGAAATATTAATAAATTAGTATTATTTTATTTTGAATAAGCTTGTATGAACTGTAACAATTGTTTTATAACAAAACCAAAGGTAATAACAATTTTAAATAGACAATTGTTCTAATAGTAGTAACTATTTGAATTTGTTCGGTAAACATATTTATTTTTTAAACTCATGCTTATTAATTTTTAAAATATTAAGAAATTAGTATTATTTTATTTTGGATAAGATTTTATAAACTAAAACAATTGTTTTATGGCAAAACAAAAAGTCATGACAATTTTAAATAAATAATTATTCAAATAGTCATAACTATTTAACTTGTTTGTAAACAAATTTATTTTTTCAATCTTTAGCTTATTAAGTTTTTTAAATGTTAATTAAATTTGGATTATTTATTCCAAATAAGCTTGTAAGATATGAGACAAATATGTTATGACTAAACAAAAGGTCACAAAGATTTGAAACAAAAAATTATTCTAATAGTTTTTACTATTTGAACTAGTTCGGCAAACACATTTATTTTTTAAATCTCTTACTTATTAATTTTTAGAATATTATTAATTTAGTATTATTTTTAACCAAATAAGCTTTTGTGATCATAAACAATTGTTTTATGACAAAACAAAAGGTCATAATGATTTGAAATAGATAATTGTTCAAATGGCCATAATTATTTTAATTGAGTCGGTAAACAACTTTATTTTTAAAATTTTTAACTTAATAATTTAGGAAATATTAATAAATTAGAATTATTTTAATCTATCTAAGCTTGTAGTAACTGAAACAATTGTTTTATGATAAATTAAAAGGTTATAACGATTTTATATAGACAATTGTTCAAATAATAATAATTATTTAAACTTGTTTGATAAATAGATTTATTTTTTTAAATCTCTTTCTTATTAATTTTTTGAATGTCAATAAATTAGTATTCATTTATTCTGAATAAGCTTGTATGAACTGAAACAATTGTTTTATAACTAAACAAAAGGTCAAAACAATTTGAAATAGATAATTTTTATAATTGTCTTAACCATTTGAACTAATTTGGTAAACAAATTTATTTTTAAAATCTCTTATTAATTTTTGAAATATTATTAAATTAGTATTATTTTAATCCAAATAAGCTTGTATGAATAAAACAATTGTTTTATGACAAAATAAAAGGTTATAAAGATTTGAAATAGATTATCATTCATATAGTCTTAATTATTTGAATTGATTTGACAATTAGACTTATTTTTTAATTTTTTTTAGTTATTTAGTTTCAGAATATTATTAAATTAGTATTGTTTTATTTCAAATAAAATAATATGAATAGAACCAATTTTTTGATGACAAAATAAAAGCTTATAACAATTTGAAATAGTTAAGTATTCAAATAGTTAAAACTATTTGAAATGGTTTGGCAAGCAGATTTACTTTTTAAATCTCTTACTAATTAATTTTCTAAATATTAATAAATTAGTATTATTTTGTGACAAAACAAAAAGTAATAATTATTTGAAATAGATTATTGTTCAAAGAGTTATAATTATTTGATCTGGTTCGATAAATAGAATTATTTTCTAAGCCTCTTAATTATAAATTTTTAAAATATTAACAAATTAGTTTTATTCTATTCCAAAGAAGCTTCTAAGAGCTGAAATAACTGTTTTATGATAAAACAAAATGTTAAGATAAATAATTATTCATGTAATCTTAACTACTTGAACTACTTTGGCAAATGGTTTTATTTTTTAAATCTCTTAGTTATTAAATTTTAGAATTTTACTAAATTAGTATTATTTTATTATGAATAAGCTTGTATAAACAGAAAAAATTATTTTGTGATAGAACAAAAGGTTATAACAATTTGAAATAGATAATTATTCAAATAGTCACAACTATTTGTAATGGTTCAGTAAATAAATTTATTTTTTAAATCTCTTATTAATTCTTGAAATATTAATAAATTAGGATTATTTTATTTCAAATAAGCTTATACGTTGAAAAATAATTATTTTATGACAAAACAAAAGGTAATAATGATTTGAAATAGATAGTTGTTTAAATGGCCATTTTTACTTGAATTGATTCAATAAGCTAATTTATTTTTTAAGTCTCTTACTTATTAATTTTTAAATATTAATAAAGTAGTATTATTTTATTTTGGATAAATTTTTATGGAACCGAAACAATTATTTTATGACAAAATAAAATATCATAATGATTTTAAATGATAATTGTTCAAATAGTCATAACTATTTGAACTTGTTCAATAGGCACATTTATTTTTCAAATCTATGCTTATTAATTTTTGAATGTTAATAAATTAGTATTATTTTATTTCGAGTAAGCTTGGTATAAACAAACTGATTATTATATGACTAAACCAACTAGGTATAATGAATTTGAAATAGATAATTATTCTAATATTCTAACTCATTTGAACTGGTTTAGGCAAACATATTTATTTTAAATCACTTATTAATTTTGGAATATTATTAATATTACTATTATTTATCTGAATAAAGCCTTGGTTATGATCAGAAATAATTGTTTATTGAGAAAACAAAGTCATAACTATTTGATGATTGATATTGTTCTAATATTTATAACTATTTGAATTGGTTTGAAAAATAGCTTTAGTTTTTTAATCTCTTATTAATTTTTGAAATATTAATAGGGTATTTTATTTCGAATAAGTTTTTATGAATTGAAATAGTTGTTTTATGACAAAAAAAAACGTCATAACAATTTTAAATACATAATTGTTCAAATTGTCAAATCTATTTCAACTTGTTTGGTAAATAGATTTATATTTTTAAATCTTTTGCTCATTAATTTTTTAAATGTTAATAATTAGTATTATTTTATTCTAAATAAGCTTGTATGAACTGAAATAATTTTTTATGACTAACTAAAAGGTCAAAATGATTTGAAATAAATAATTGTTCTAATAGTCTTAAGTATTTGAAATAGTTTGACAAACACACTTATTTTTTAAATCTCTTACTAATTTTTGGAATTTTATTAAATTAGTATTATTTTAATCCAAATAAGCTTGTATAAAATGAAACAATTGTTTTATGACAAAATAAAGATCATAACGATTTGAGATAGATAATTGTTAAAATAGTCATAACTGTTTGAACTATTTTGTAAACAGCTTCAGTTTTTAAATCTCTTATTAATTTTTAAAATATTAATATATCGGTATTATTTTATTTTGAATAATTTTACATGAATAGAAACAATTGTTTTATGACAAAACAAAAGGTCATAACGATTTGAAATAGATAATTATTCAAATGGACATAACTATTTGAACTTATAAAAGTATTTATTTTTTAAATCTCCTAACTATTAATTTTTAGAATATTAATAAATTAGTATTTTTTATTAATAAATTATAATATTAATAAATTAATAAAAATATTTATAAACTTGTATGAATAGAAATAATTATTTTATCACGAAAGTCATAACTATTTGAAATAAATAATTATTCAAACAATCATAACTATTCAAACTTGCTTGGTAAATGATTTATTTTTTAAATTTTTTACTTATTAATTTTTTGAATATTAATAAATTAGTATTATTTTAATTTGAATATGCTTGTATGAACAAAAACAATTGGTTTATGACAAAACAAAAGGTCATGAGTATTTGAAATAGATAATTGTTCAAATAGTCATAACTATTTGATTATGTTCAGAAAACAAATTTATTTTAAAATTTTTTTTCTTATTAATTTTTGAAATATTAATAATTTATATTATTGTCTTTAGAATAAGCTTGTATAAATAGAAACAATTATTTTATGACAAAACAAAATGTCATAACAATTTGACATAGATGATTCTTCAAATAATCATAATTGTTTAACTTGTTTGATAATATCATTCAATTAGTATTATTTTATTTCAAATAAGGTGATACGAACTAATACAATTGTTTTTTGATGAAACAACAAGTCATAATGATTTGAAATAAATAATTATTCAAATAGTTATGACTATTTGAACTTGATCAGTAAACATATTTATTTGTAAAATATTACTTACTAATTGTCGAAATATTAATAAATTAATATTATTTTAATTTGAATAAGCTTGTATAAACAAAAACAATGCCATAATGAATTGAAATAAATAATTATTCAAATAGGCATAACTATTTAAACTTATTTAGTAATAGATTTCTTTTTTAAATCTTTTACTTATTATTGTCTGAATATTAATAAATTTGTATTATTTTAATGGTTCAAATAGTCATAATTCTTTGAATTGGTTTTGATAAATACATTTTATTTTTTAAATCTTCTGGCTTATTACATTGAAATATTAATAAATTAGTATTATTTTATTTCAAATAAGCTTAAATGATAAAAAATAATTTTTTTATAACAAAACAAAAGGTCATACCGATTTGAAATAGATAACTATCAAATGGCTATAATATTTTATTCTGAATAAAATAGTATGAATAGAACTAATTGTTTAATGAGAAAACAAAAGGTTAAAATGATTTGAAATAGATAATTATTCAAATAGTCAAAACTATTTGAAATGATTTGGTAAATAGATTTACTTTTAAAGTCTCTTACTGATTAGTTTTCTAAATATTAAAAAATTAGTATTATTTTATTTAAAACAAACTTATATGAACAAAAACAATTGTTTTATGACAAAACAAAAAGTAATAATGATTTGAAATAGATAATTGCTCAAATATTTATAATTATTTAAAGTGGTTCGGTAAATAGAATTTTTAAAAAAAATCTCTTCCTTATAAAATTTTGAAATATTAACAAATTAATTTTATTTTATTCCAAATAAACTTGCATGAGCTGAAATAATTGTTTTATGACAAAACAAAAGGTCATAACGATTTGGAATAGATAATTGTTCATATAGTCTAAACTATTTAAACTGGTTTGGCAAATGGATTTATTTTTTTAAATCTCTTAGTTATGAATTTTTAGACTATTATTAAATTAGTATTTTTTTTAATAAATTTGTATGAATAGAAATAATTGTTTTATGATAGAACAGAAGGTTATAATAATTTGAAATAGATATTGTTCAAATAGTAATAACTATTTGAACTGATCATAACTATTTAAATAGGTTTGGTAAATAGATTTATTTTTTAAATCTCTTACTAATTCTTGAAATATTAAAAAATTAGTATTATTTTATTTCAAATAAGCTTGTATGTTGAAAAATAATTATTTTATGAAAAAATGAAAGGTAATAACGATTTTATTTAATAAGCTTGTATGTTGGAAAACAATTGTTTTATGACAAAACGAAAGGTAATAACAATTTGAAATAGATAATTATTCAAATCGCCATAATTATTTGATCTGATTTAGTAAATTGATTTATTTGTTAAATCTCTTACTTATTAATTTTTGAAATATTAATAAAGTAGTATTATTTTATTTTGGATAAGCTTTTATACTGAAACAATTATTTTATGACAAAACAAAAGTTCATAAGGACTTTAAATAGATAATTGTTCAAATAATCATAACTATTTGAACTTATTTAGTAAACAAATTTATTTTTTCAAATCTCTCGCTTATTAATTTTAAGAATGTTAATAAATCAATATTTTTTATTTTGAATAATTTTGCATGAACAGGAATAATTGTTTTATGACAAAACAAAAGGTCATAACAATTTGAAATAGATAATTGTTCAAATGGACATGACTATTTAAACTGACTCGATAAAGAAATTAACTTTTTAAATCACTTAGTTATTAATTTTTGAAATATTAATAAATTAGTTTTATTTTATTTTGAATAAGCTTGTATGAATAGGAATAATTGTTTTATGACAAAACAAAAGGTCATAACGATTTTAAATAGATAATTGTTCAAATAGTTATAACTATTTTAAATTTTTTCATTAAACAAATTTATTTTTTTAAACTTTTACTCATTAATTTTGGAATATTAAGAAAATTAGTATTATTTTATTCTAGATATGCTTTATAAATTGAAACAATTCTTTTATTTCAAAACAAAAGGTCATAACAATTTTAAATAATTAATTGTTCAAATAGTCATAACTATTTGAACTTGTTCGACAAAGAGATTTATTTTTTCAAATTTTTTACTTATTAATTTTTTGAATGTTAATAAATTTGAATTATTTTATTTTGAATAAGCTTGTAAGATATGAAACAAATATTTTTGACTAAAGAAAAGGTTAGATTGATTTGAAATAGATAATTATTCTAATAGTTTTAACTATTTGAACTGGTTTAACAAACACATTTATTTTTTAAATCTCTTACTTATTAATTTTTAAAATATTAGTATTATTTTTAATTGAATAAGTTTCTATGATTAGAAACAATTGTTTTATGACAAAACAAAGATCTTAATGATGTGAGATTGTAATATTTCAAATAGTCTAACTATTTGAATAGGTTTTGATAAACAGAATTTATTTCTTAAATCTTTACTTATTTTTGAAATATTAATAAATTAGTATTATTTAATTTCAAATAAACTGTATGATCAAAAACAATTGTTTTATGACAATACAAAAGGTCATAACAATTTAAATAGATAATTGTTCAAATGGCCATAATTATTTTAACTAACTAGTGGTAAACAAATTTACTTTTTAAATTTCTTACTTATTAATTTAGGAAATATTAATAAATTACTATTATTTTATTCTCTCTAAGCTTGCATTAACTGAAAAATTATTTTATGACAAATCAAAAGTTTATAAAGATTTTAAATAAACAATTGTTAAAATACTAATAACTATTTGAATTCATTTGGTAAACAGATTTATTTTTTTAAATCTCTTTCTTATTAATTTTTTAAATATTATTAATTAGTATTAATGTATTTTGAATAAGTTTGTAGGAACTAAAAAATTGTTTTATGACTAAACAAAAGGTCAAAATGATTTGAAGTAGATAATTGTTCTAATAGTCTTAATCATTTAAACTAATTCGATAAACAAATTTATTTTTTAAATCTCTTATTAATTTTTGAAATATTATTAAATTAGTATTATTTAATTAAAATAAGCTTTTATGGATAAAACAATTATTTTACAACAAAACAAAAAGTAATAACGATTTGAAATACATAATTGTTCAAATAGTCATAATTATTTGAATTGGTTCAGAAAGTTATAATTATGTTTTTGTTTAGTCTAATAATTATAACTATTTGAACAATTATCTATTTTACATCATTATTACATATGTTTTGTCATAAAACAATTGTTTTTGTTAATATAAGTTTGTTCAAAATAAAATAATATTAATTTATTAATATTTAGAAAATAAATCTGTAAGAGATTTAAAAAGTAAATATGCTTACCAAACTCTTTCAAATAGTTTTGACTATTTCAATAATTATTTATTTCAAATCATTATAACCTTTTATTTTGTCATAAAACAATTGGTTCTGTTCATACTATTTTATTTAGAATAAAATAATGCAAATTTAATAATATTTTAAAACTTAATAAAAAAATAAATCTAATTGATGAGTTCAAATAATTAAGACTCTATGAACGATTATCAATTTCAAATTATTATTACCTTTTCTTTTATCGTTAAATAATTGTTTTGTTCATACAAGCTTATTCAGATTAAAATAATACTAATTTAATAATATTTTGAAAATTAATAAGTAAGAAATTTAAAAAATAAATTTGTTTATTGAATCAGCTCAAATGGTTAAGATTATTAGAATAATCATTTATTTTAAATTGTTATGATCTTTTGTTTAGGCATAAAACAATTGTTTGAGTTCATGCAAGCTTATTCATAATAAATTAATGGAAATTTATTAACATTTGGAAAATTAATATGAAAGAGATTTAAAAAAATAAATTTGTTTACCGAATAAATTCAAATAAGTAAGTTATTTAAAAAGTAAATATGTTTACTGAATCAGTTAAATAACTATGGTCATTTCAATAATTATCTATTTCAAATTGTTATTACATTTTGTTTGGTCATTTAACAATTGCTTTTGACCATACGAGCTTATTTAGAATAAAATAATACTAGTTTATTAATCTTTCAAAAATTAATAAGTAAGAGATTTAAAAAAAATATATGTTTACCAAACCAATTCAAATAGTTATGACTATTTGAGCAATTGTATACTTCAAATTGTTATAACATTTTGTTCTGTCATAAAATAATTATTTCTATTCATACAAGCTTATTCAAAATAAAATAATACTAACCTAATAATATTCCAAAAATTAATAACTAAGAGATTAAAAATATAAAATTATTTGTCGAACCAGTTTAAATAGTTAAGACTATATGAATAATTATCTATTTTCAAATCATTATGACCTTTTGTTTTGTCATAAAACAATATTTTCAATTCATACTAGCTTATTTAGAATAAAATAAAAATATTTATTAATATTTCAAAAATTAATAAGTAAAAGATTTAAAAAATAATTCTATTTATCTAACTAGTTCAAATAATTATAACTATTTGAATAATTATCTATTTCAAATTGTTATGACCTTTTGTTTTGTCATAAAACAAATGTTTCTGTTCATATAAGTTTGATTGGAATAAAATAATAGTAATCTAGTAATATTTCAAATATTAGTAAGATATTTTGAAAAATAAATATGTTTATCAAACCGGTTCAAATTAAGACTATTTAAGCAATTATTTATTTCAAATTGTTATGACTTTTTGTTCTGTTATAAAACAATAGTTTCTGTTCATACAAGTTTATTCAAATTAAAATAATACAAATTTATTTATATTTTGACAATTAATAAGTAAAAAATGTAAAAAAATAAATATGTTTACTAAACTAGATCAAACAGTCATAACTATTTTAATAATTATCTATTTCAAATTGTTATGACCTTTTCTTTTATCGTAAAAAAATCATTTCAATTCATATAAGCTTATTTGAAATAAAAAAATATTAAATTATTAATATTCTAAAAATTAATAATTAAGAGATTTAAAAAATGAATATATTTATCGAACAAGTTCAAATAGTTATGACTATTTGAATAATTATTTATTTCAAATTGTTATGACTTTTTTTTTGTCATAAAACAATTGTTTTTGTTCATACAATTTATAAGTAAAAGATTTAAAAAATAAATATGTTTACCAAATAAGTTCAAATAGTCATGACTATTTGAATAATTATCTATTCAAATCATTGTGAACTTTTATTTTGTAATAAAATAATTGTTTCAGTTCATATAAGCCTATTTGAAATAAAATAATATTAATTGATTAATATTCCAAAAATTAAAGAGTAAGAGAATTAGAAAAATGAATTTGCTTATCGATTAAGTTGAAATAGTTATGACTATCTAAACAATTATCTCTTTCAAAACATTATGACATTTTGGTTTGTCATAAAACAATTGGTTTTGTTTATGCAAACGTATTTTGAATAAAATAATATAAATTTATTAATATTTCAGAAATTAATAAGTAAAATTTTAGAAAATAAAGCTATTTTCTAAACATGTTCAAATAGTTGTGACTGTTTGAACAATTATCTATTTCAAATTATTATGACCATTTTTTTTGTCATAAACCAATTGTTTTTGTTCAAACAAGTTTATTTAGAATAAAATAATACTAATTTATTAATATTCCAAAATTAATAAGTAAAGATTTAAAAAAAAAATTGTTTACCGAGCGAGTTCAAATAGGTATGATTGTT
>NW_019167998.1:0-42172 GCF_002303985.1 Durio zibethinus
TTATACATGGGTGGCTCATGGCAACCTAAGTCTCGGTCATGGCCCTATACAAGGGTGGGCTCATGACATCTTCCCCCACCTATTCTATCGACGTCCTCGTCGACTTGCTTGCTTGAAATTCTTCAATCTTCCTTTGAAATCTCTGGAGGTTGTGTTCTCTCTCCCACCTGGTTTCTTCTAGTCCTAAGCCCTCCAACTTCACTAAGTATTCTCGAACTAGTCTTCGAGATATCTTGGTTTCCCTGTCGGCTAAGATCTCTTCGACTCGACACTCTGAGGGTGGCTTCATGGTGATGGCAGCTCTGGTTGGCTCCCTTCGACTAATATCTGTAGGATCTGCATAGAAAGGCTTTAGGTTGCTTACATGAAATACTGGGTGCACCTTCATCCACTTCGGTGGGTCGATTTTGTACGAAGCGTTCCCCACCTTGGAAATGACCCTTACTGGACCTTCATATGTGCGCACCAGTCTACGATCTCTCTTCTCTTAAGAACCTGGTTTGTTCTGGGACTAGTCAGACCAGAAACCAAATCACCAACTTGGAATTACTGAGCTCTGCGATTCTTGTCTGCCCATTTCTTCATCCGCTTTGATGCCTTCTTCAGGTAAGCTTGTGCAATCTCTGTGTTTTGTTTCCACTCCTTGCTGAAGTTGAAAGCTCTCAGATTCTTTCCTCCATATTGTTCCAAGAAAGTGTGGGGTAGCCTTGGTAGTTGTCCGGTGACCACCTCAAATGGGCTTTGTTAGTGGAAGAGCTCTTATTGGAATTAAAGCAGAGTTGAGCAACGTCCAACAATGAAGGCCAGTCCTTTTGGTTGGCTTGGACAAAGTGCCTCAAATATTCCTCCAACAATCCATTGAAACGTTCCATTTGGCCATCGGTCTGAGGATGGTAGCTCGAAGAGATGTTGAGTTGGGACCCCAAAATCTTGAAAAGTTCCCTCCAAAAGGACCCCGTGAATCTCGGATCTCTATCACTGACGATGTTTTGAGGGAGGCCCCAATATTTGACCACATGTTTGAACAATAGTCGAGCTATGTCTTCTGCTGTACAATACTTGTGAGCGGGGATGAATGTGGCATACTTGGAGAACCGATAAATTACCACCAAGATAGTTCCAAGATCCCCAACCTTGGGTAGGCTCAAAAATGAAATCGAGGGAGATGCTTTCCCATGGTTTGGTGGGTACCGGTAATGGTTCCAGCATGCCCACAGGTTTCTTCTTTTCGACTTTGTCTTGTTGGCAAATGAGGCAAGTCTTCGTGTAGTCCATCACATCTTGTCGCATGTGGGGCCAATAGTATCCTTGTTTCAATAACGCTAAAGTGCATTGCCAGCCTGGGTGTCCCACCCATGGGGTGTCATGGCATTCCCTCATCAGCATCTATCTCAGCCTTCCTGCTCTCGGCACAAACACTCGAGGCCCCTTGGTCCACAAGACACCATTTTCTTGCCAGAAGTATTTGGACTTCCCTTCTTCCACTAGCTTCAAGATGGCACAGGCTTGCGGGTCCTTCCCTAGATGATCTCCAATCAACTTATGAATGTCCGTAGTGGCTCTACTAGTTGCCATTGGGGCCATTCTTCTGAGAGCCACCAACTCTGGTCGCCTGCTCAATGCATCCGCCACTTGATTGGTCTTTCCAGTGGTATGCTCAAGGTAAAAGTCAAACTCCGCTAAAAATTCCTGCCACCTAGCTTGTTTCGTCGTAAGCCTTGGTTGGGTGAGAAAGTGGCTAACGACTGCATTGTCCGTCTTCATGACAAAGTGTGAACCCAACAAGTAATGTCACCAAGCCCTCAAGCAATGAACCACCGCCAGGAGCTCTTTTTCCTGGGCCGTATATTTCCTCTCTGCTTCGCTTAGCTTCCTACTTTCAAATGCTATCGGGTGATGTTGTTGTAAAAGCACACCTCCAATAGCAAAATCTGATGCATTCGTCTGAACTTCAAAAGGCTTTTCAATATCGGGGAAAGCTAAGATGGGGTCTTTCATAATAGCATCTTTTAATCTCTCAAAGGCTTCTTGGCACTCGTTGGTCCAACACCATTTTTGCTCCTTCTTCAATAACTCTGTGAGGGCCGTGGTCTTGTGAGAGTACCCTTCCACAAACCTTCTATAATAGTTGGCTAGTCCCAAAAATGAGCAGAGTTCACTAACATTCTTTGGTGTTGTCCACTTCTTGATGGCCCTAACCTTTTTCATGTCCACTCGAATGTGGCCACGTTCGACAATGTGACCGAGGAAGTGGATTTGGTTCTGAGCAAATGCGCATTTCTCCCTTTTTACATATAACCGGTGGTCCTGCAACCTTTTAAATACCCGACGTAGGTGTTCTTGATGTTCTTCCAAGGTGGAGCTGTACACCACTATATCGTCTAAATAAATGACTACAAATTTGTCAAGGTAGTCATGGAACACCTGATTCATCAATGTACAAAATGTGGCAGGAGCATTGGTTAGTCCAAAGGGCATAACAAGAAATTCAAATGCGCCATACCGTGTTACACAAGTGGTTTTTGGCTCATCTCCTTCAATGATTCTGACCTGATGGTATCCAGATCTCAGGTCCAGTTTGGAGAAGTACTTGGCCCGACTCAATTGATCAAATAAGTCTGCTATAAGCGGGATAGGATATTTGTTTCTTACGGTGACTTTATTCAGGGCCCTGTAGTCAACACATAAACGCAAACTCCCATCATGCTTCTTCTGGAATAGCACTGGCGCTCCGAAAGTAGCCTTTGATGGTCGGATGAACCCGGCTTGTAGAAGCTAATCTAACTATTTTCTCAGCTCAACCAACTCGGCGGGGCCATGCGATAGGGAGCTCTAGTAGGGGGTTTTACTCCTGGGAGGAGCTCAATTTCGTGGTCCACTGCTCGTCGAGGGGGTAGAACCTTGGGCAACATCTTTGGCATCACCTCTCTGAATTCTTCCAACACTCTCTTCACGCCATCGGGTATTGGTTCTACTTTTGACCCTTCTTTGTAGATCGACATGGCCACAAAAGAGGGTTCCCCTCTCTTCACCCCTTTCTTGAATTGC
Organism: Durio zibethinus; assembly: GCF_002303985.1. The sequence goes on from NW_019167998.1 coordinate 3,049, forward strand.
AAAGTCGAAATCATTTTCTTCCCACTTTTTGGCAAGATATTGGCTGGCACCACACAGGGGTGTTAAACAACAAGCAGCTAGCAGCGGGGATAGGGATCACTTGAGCCAATGTCATGACGTCCAATTGAGAATGACATCAAACTCATCCATAGGGGAGACTGTGAAGTCTACCTTCCCTTCCCATGGCCCCAATCGAGTTGTCACACTTTTGGAGCTTCCACTGATCGCAAAGGCTGGTGAATTGATCGTCTTCATTCATCCACAGTCTTTACTAATCTGAAGACCACACCTTTTTGCTTCTTCTGGTGTGATGAAAGTTTTTGGTTGCACCCGTGTCCACCGTGGCTTTCCCATTGATCGTCAAGTTCACATACATCAAGCCTCTACTTTGCTCTTTCTTTATAGTGTTCAATTGGGTGTGGAGGGCACTGCAGAACCTTATTGAGCCCATCCTGGCTGGCTCTTCTTCAGCTTCTTCAATGCTCTTTGGTGCTTTTACGAACTCTTGGGATGAGGTCTTTAAGGCATTAAGGGCTTCTCGGTATGGGCATTCAGCCACTCGATGCGGCCCCTTGCAAAGAAAGCAAGCTAGCGATTGCCTAGGCTTGAAAATCCCTACGTTGTTTGTCTTGGGCTAGGTGCTATCTCGACCAAAGGACCTCCTGTCTGATCCTCCACTGAAGGGTCAGTCCAACCTAGTCATCTTTCCCCCACTTCCAAAGTTAAAGCTACCACTAGTTGATGGAGGATTTTTTCGTTTTAAGGAGCCATCGTTGTAATCATGAAGACGTTTCGCTGTAGCCATGGCCGAGGCCACATCTTGCACTTTCTGCCTTTGTAGTTTTATCTTCGCCCAAGGCTTGAGGCCTTCAAGAAAATAGAACATCTTGTCTTTTTCGGACATGTCCCTAATATCCAGCATCAGGGTAGAAAAGTTCCTTACGAACTCTCGCACCGTTCCGGTTTGCACCAACTCTCGAAGTCTCCTTCGAGCCATATACTCCACATTCTCCTAAAAAAATTGGTTTTTCAATTCTCGCTTCAGATCCGTCCAAGTCTTAATCAGGCACTCGTCATCGACAAACTTGGAGCGCCACCACAACTTGGCATCCCCTGCGAGGTACATCGATGCCATTGTCACCTTTTCTTCCTCTGAACTTGTGTGTACAGCTTGAAAGTATTGTTCCATGTCAAACAGGAAATTTTCAAGTTCCTTAGCATCCCTTGCCCCCTCGTAGCATCAAGGCTCTGGCACCTTGGGCCTTTGTCCCCTGTCCATCGAGCTCGAACCCGATCTGACCATAGCCATTTGTAGGATGCTCACCTGGGCCCTGAGCTCCTCAAACTCCTTTTGGAGAATGTTCAAGGCATCTCTAGCCTCTTCGCTCACATTGTGGAGAGTATCGGACAACTCCCGCAGGGTTGTCTCGATCTCTCTTACTCGATCTTTTGTTACCATATGAGTTTTCATTGTGGCCACCGTGGCGTCAAGTTCCTCAATCTTCCGTTGATGATCCGGTCCACCACTTGTGGCCATCTCATCCATTTTTCTAGCACTTCTCAACCGTGCTCTGATACCACGTGTCACGGACTAAGCTTTCTCTCAACAAGCACTAGCCCGTGTGGCACTTGAATGGACACTTCCACCCAAGTCAGCCTTCAATAGATCGAGATCTGAACAAATAACTATAAACCATGGTTAGTCTCAAGCATTCACAATAAGGCACAATATATCGAGGTCAATCTCAAGCATAGACACACAATAAGGCACATTCACATCGAGAAAGAAAGAAACGCATCAAGGCAACAATCGGGCATTCAATTGGATGAATTTTATTATAAACGGAAATCATACATCGGGACCTCCCACCATCACCTAGGCCAGGGGGGCAGCCCTTGGTGGGTGGCCTAAGCTCGCATAGCACCCGGTGAGACAGCCCAACACTACACTGCCGGCTCACCCCCCCTAAAGAGCCTTAGAACTTTTAGAGCTATGCTACCAGTAACTGTTACAATGTTTGAAATGGGGACACTTTTCCTAGCACAAGGGATCTACCCGGCCATGGCCTTATACATGGGTGGCTCATGGCAACCTAAGTCTCGGTCATGGCCCTATACAAGGGTGGCTCATGACATCGTGGATCGATAGGGTGGTAGGTGGGTTTAGGCGCATCTTCATATTTCTGTCATGCCAATGCCTTTTTTATGGCTTGTAAATTCATACAATGGTCCCCCAAGCCTTGATGTGAAGTTTCATGGCAAGACGACTCGTTTTCTATTTTTCATGATTTTTGAAACTTTTTACAGTTTAAGATTTTTTTAAGATTTTTTCAGAAGGAGTTTTGGCCCCAAACTTGGTAGACGTGATCCTTGTATTTTTGTTGGCATGCACAAAAAATTTAGCTAAAAACTCGAAGTGTATAGGATTTTGTGACCATTTGAAAAAACTGTCCCCATTTCATACACTTTAATTGCTACTGGCAACAAACCTGTAAAACTCAAATGCTCTTTAAGGGGTTGTGTGAGTTCTCGAGGTTTGATGAGGGATAGGGGGCCAATATAAGGGTCAAGTACCAGCACCCATCGCACATCATGTTCGCACACCCCCCCGCCCCCCAAATCGCTGGAACCTCCAATGCCGTCGGTCAGGTTCTCCGGCGATGCTCCGACAATGGTGCCCCAGACAAAAACATTACGGCACCAGCACATGCCCGAGCCCAGATGTGCACCCGCAAGCCTCGGTCCAGTCCGATCTTACAATGGGAATGAACTCCGTATGCTTAGACTGGGAATGAACTCCGTATGCCTAAGTCAACCCACAAAACGAGCGTGCGGCCGTTCAGCCGGCCAGAGGGGCAAGATGCACAAGCCGGGGATCGGTCGGGTCCCCCTCTGCATGCTGCCTATCTTGCTACTGCAACCCTCGGTCTGATCCGATCTTAGACTGGGAATGAACTCCGTATGCCTAGGCCAACCGACAAAACAAGCCGGCGAGCGGGCACTAAATCGGCTAGAGAGGCGGGATGCGCAAGTCGTGGATCGATAAGGTGGTAGGTGGGTTTAGGCACATCTGCATATTTCTACCATGCCAATGCCATTTTTATGGCATGTAAATTCATACAATGGTCCGTTAAGCCTTCATGTGAAGTTTGATGGCAAGACGACTCGTTTTCTATTTTTCACGATTTTCAAAACTTTTTACGGTTTTGGATTTTTTAAAAATTTTTTTAGAAGGAGTTTTAGCCCTAAACTTGGTAAACGTGATCCTTGTATTTTTTTTGGCATGCACAAAAAAATTCAGCTAAAAACTCGAAGTGTACAGGATTTTGTTACCATTTGAAAAAAGTGTCCCATTTGAGACACTTTAATGACTACTGGCAGCGAACCTGTAAAATCTCAAATGCTCTTTAAGGGGGTGTGAGTTCTCGAGGTTTGATGAGGGATAGGGGGCCAATATAAGGGCCAAGTACCAGCACCAATCACACATCATCGTAACGGTTTTTGGACCGCCAGACGTAAAAGTGATGTTTTAAAATAGAGAAAAATAAATAAAAAGTGGAGTCGCCACCAATCTTTGTTAGGGTGTGATTGGCCACCCAAAAGTTTATCTTTTAAATAAAACTATAAAACAGATTTAAAGTTTATCAAAAAGATAATATCGGTCTATGAAAAACCAGGTTGGGTTCGGGAGTCGGTTACGCATGAGGAAGGATTAGCACCCCCACAATGCCCATAAATTGGTACCATTTAATTATGCGCTATTTTCGGTGTTGGAAAAAAATGATTTTAATTTGAAATTTAACAGTAATTCCCTTCACTTGAATAAATTTTGCTAAAATATTTATTTAGAATATTGAGAAAATCTTTAAGTTAAAGAATTATCTTAAAATTCTCCAACATCTAGGCAGAATTTAAAATAACTCTTTTACTTAAGATTTAACATAATAATCCATAAAATAAAATAACAATCTTTATAGAAAATAATTGTTAGTGACTCTCCAACGTCTAGGCAGAGTACCAAGAATTATTTCTTTCGGAATGTTATTTTTATTTTATTTTATAATATCATAATTTTTTTAAAAAGTAGTACAAATAAAAATTAAAGACAGAATAGTACAAATAAATACTAATAATAACATGCTAATGTGTGTATGTCAATGAATGTTATGTAAAATGAAATGTAATTTAAAAGTTGGATTCTTAAGTATAATAAGACCACCCTAACTCTCCAACATCTAGGCAGAGCTTAGGTGCGACTGTTTATATTTAAGCTCCCAATTTACTATTATACTTTTTATTTATTAATCTTATTGTTGATGCAAATTAAGAAATCGTGTGAAAAGACTTAACGAAGTAAAATTTTCTAAATACCCCATCATCTAGGCAGCATTCGGGAACAAATTGCTTCAAATAGAATTTTCACACTTGACTTTAGGATTTTTAGGACTTTGGATTTTAAGAGGTTTTGAATTTTAGGGGATTTTGGATTTTTAGGGGTTTTAAAAACTTAGGATTTTGAAAATTAAAAATTAGTGTTTAAGATTTAAGTAAAACGCGAACATCTCTAAAAATCCCCATCATCTAGGCGGACTTTCGGAGCAAGTTCAATTTTTTATAATTTTTCAAAACTAATTAAAAATTTCTTATGTGTTTTTTTATGAAAATTTATTCATAATAATTCCCCAACATCTAGGCGGAATTATCTTTTAGAAAAATATTTTTTATTCCCTCCAACATCTAGGCAGGGAAAATAATAATAATAATAATAAATATTTTTTTGAACATTTTTAATATATTTTTAACTATTATTTGTTTTCAATTTTATTATTATTAAAACAATTAAACATTTATTCTAACAAATTTAGAAATTTATCATGCATGAATATAAAAATATACTTAAAATAACAAAAATAATAATATAAAAAAAATTAAAAAATTAAAAAAAAAATTTTTTTACCTGAACTGGACCGGTCAACGGTCCGGTCAGTGCTGGTCTGGATCGGTTCTGCGATTCGATAGGTGGTTTCGGCGGTCCAGTGGTTCGGACCGACTTAGATCGGTTCACTGGATCTGCTCAAGGTTGGATGAAGCGGGTTGACGGGTCGGTTTACACGGATCTCGGATCCGGGTCCACGCACGGATCCTCTTTGGTTAAAACGATGTCGTTTTGGGTCTTTCCCTAAACGACGTCATTTTGAGTTTTTGCTTTACTATATATAGCTGAAGATTTTTGTTGGTTCATTTGGTTTTTGTTTTAGAAAAAAAAAGGAAGAAAAGGAGAGAGAGAGCTGGGGGAGAGGTCTGGTCATCCACCGTTCGGTCGTCGGGCCACCGCTCTGACCGTCGTCTTGGTCACCGCCGACGGTGGTCGCTGATGATCAAAAAATGCCAAAATACTTCCAAAAGCACTCTTCAACACGCTCTTTCAAGATCTGACCTCTTTTTTCTCGAAAACAGCCCCGATCAGCATAGATCGGGGCTCAAAGTTTCTGTTTTCAATTTTTTTTGTTTGTTTTGTTGAAGCAAGACTGATCTATTTTCTTGCTTTTGTAGGTAGCTTCGGTGTTGGGTTCCTCCCTGCGGGGAGGACTGTGGTTTTTGTTTTTTTTTGTAGTTTTTTTTGACAGAATCTCCCCCTCCTTCTTTTCTGTCCGTTTTGGCTTCGCTATGAGCTCTATTTATAGAGCTCCAGCCATATGTGTTTGGAGGGAAGGGCATGGGGCTCGATCACAGGATGTAAACACGAGCCCGCCTCTTTATTTCTTCTGTATTTTCTGGTAGTAGGGTAGGATGAACAAGGTATGTGATGGGTGGTGGGCCTGGTGGCAGTGGTGCCGAGGACGGCACCACTGCCATCCTCAATTATTTTTCTTTTTTTTTTTTGCTATTTTTTTGTATTATTTTTTGGGATTTATTTTTCTTGTATTTCGTACAATGTTATTATTTTTATTTTTGACGACAAAATTGATGTCAACAACTGCCCCTCTTTGCACATTATTGAGAATCAGGAATAGAGCAAAGACAAAGACAACATTTTGTCCGAAAACGGATCGCGAATTTTTTTTTTAAACAAAACAATTGGGGTGACACTGTAAGTATAAAAAAAAATAATAAATCGATCGAGATAACACACACGAATCAAAATTATGCCCGGAGGTCTTACAAAATAGACTGGGATAACATCGTAATCAAAAGATAAAGAATCGATCGGGATAACACCGCGAATCAAAATTATGTCCGAAGGTCTTACAAAATCGACTGGGATAACATCATAAATCAAAAGATAAGGAATCGATCGGGATAACATCGCGAATCGAAATTACGTTCGGAGGTCTTAAAAATCATACCTGAAGGTCTTATAGAATCATGCCCGGAGGTCTTACAGAATCGACTGGAATAAAATCGTAAGTCGAAAGATAAGGAATCGATCGGGATAACGTCACGAATCAAAATTATGCCCGGAGGTCTTAGAAATCGTGCTCAAAGGTCTTACAGAATCATGCCCGGAGGTCTTACAGAATTGACTCGGGTAACATCGCAAGTCAGAAATAAAGAATCGACCGGGACAACACCGCATATCGAAATTATGCCCAGAGGTCTTACAAATCACAAAATCTTTGAATCCTCCTTATAATCAGAAGCGATGAAACTGTAAAATTTGAAAATCTTTTAATCTTGAAAGTCATGCACAGAGGCTTTTAGAGATTATGCCCGGAGGTCTTACAAATCTCAAAATCTTTAAATGCTCCTCATAATCAGAGGCGATAAACTTTAAAATTTGAATTTTTTTTTTGAAAATGTTTTTTTTAATCAGATTTAATGAATACAATCAATGATACAAATGTCCATTTTGATCAAATGATGCTAATGGAAATGTTGATAAAAATATAAATTTTAATGCAAATGCAAGGATGCGAATGCTTGATGCAACTATATTTGACAATGACAATGTTCTTTTCATGTAAATGCTTCTACAAATACCTTTTCTTAGGATGCGGATGTCATAGTTTTGCAAATATGAAAAAAAAAATTTTATGGTGCAATGCAAATATCTTGTGCAAGTGCAAATGCAAATGTCTTTTTTGTAGTACAGATGTAAGTGATGCAAATGCAAATATCCCTTTCATGATGCACAGATAAGCGATGCAAATTTGAATATCTCTTTTTTTTTAGGTTAAATATCTTTCTCATGATAGAAGTAATGCAAATGCAAGATCTTTCAAAAGGTTATGTATCGAGAAATTTTATTATGGATAGAACTTTGAAACTCTAAAACTTCTTTTGGGGCTAAATAAACTTGGCTTAAATTTAATGAAGGCTAGCTAAACTGGGCTTAAATCTTCATTTAAAGCCAAATAAACTAGGTTTAAAACCTCATTGATGGCTAGATGAACTAGGCTTAAAGCTTCATTAATGGCCAGATAAACTAGGCTTAAATATCATTGATGGCCAGATAAACTGGGCTTAAATCTTCATTTGAGGCCAGATAAACTGGGCTTAAAACTTCATTAATGGCCAGATAAACTGGGCTTAAATTTTATCTTATTTTATTTTATTTTATTCTTTTTTAGAATTTGGTGATCCCTATCAAAAATGAAAAAGGTGAGGATTTTCTTTCCAAATGGATGTAATAGTTTTGTAGATAGCGATGTTGATTCAAAAGGTTCCAATCCTTGAAGGGAGTGAAAGAGGCATGCAAGCTCACAAATGAAACACAAGCTTTTCTCAAAGCATGAATTCCTTGAAAATCAAACATATTCAACATTTTTCTTAGTCTCCAAATGCGACATTTTGATATATGTTAAGATCAGCCGTAAGGGCTTAAGATTTTAAAGGGTTATTAGGGAATAATCAACCCATCTCAGACTTCTATGGCTTTGATATTTTAGAGCTTTCAAAAGGTTTGGCTTTACTTTTGTTTAGCATCCACCATACTTAGCATCAGAGTGACCTTTCAGGGTTGGCTCTAGACTGCCCTTTTTGAGGGTTTTCACCTAGAGCCACATTTATTTCTATTTTTCTCTTTTTTTTTTTACACACCATGCACTTGAGAATTCAAATCTAATCCAAAAGAGGAAAAGAATTTTTTTCAAAAAGGAAAACTCAAAAAATTAATGTTCATTTTTCAAGAGAAACTCTTCAAGTTTAAGCTTTCATGCCTGATCCAATATGGACTTTTCAAAGGTTGTAATGTAGGTTAAGGTTCATGGTCGCCAAAGAAAAGGATAAAAAGGCCCAAAACAACTATTTAAGGGTATTTGAAACTAAGGATCATTTTTCATTGGAAGGATACACTCTAAGGTATATTCTATTTTGTGCTTTCCACCAATTCATTTCTTTCCCTTTTTTTTTTATTCTTCCTTTCCTTTTTTTTTACACCCTTTCACTGAGTGGATTCAAAACTTTTATGAACTTTTATACTGGGTTTGTGCCCCTATCACATGAGATTCCATTAGACATTCTCATTCTTATCCTTCAAACGTATTTCTTTTTTTTTGTTTTTTTTTTCACAAATATGAAAAGTGATCCTTAGTCAGGGTTTATTTTGAAAGAATTCAATCAAGCTCAAAGGGGTAACAAGAGATAAATTTTTATTTTTGTGAAGAGATAATGAAAGATGGCCATTTGTCACTTCAAGCATAAACACTTAAATTGAAGACTACTCTTCAGGAAAATGAACTTGGAAAAAGGTTTTTTTCTTTTTAATCTCAAAAAAAATTTTTTGTTTTTTTTTTTTCAAAACCTTGACTTTGTCATAACCTTTTTTGGATTTGCTCAAATTTTTTAGTGCATGATGTCATAACCAATTTTTTCTTCTTTTTTTTCTCTTTTTTTGTTGTTTTTATTTTTTTTATGCCCCATAGTTCACACCTAGATTCATTTTGCCAGTAACACGTTTCATGAAAGATGTCCCATTTTAGCAAACCACCCATAATGAAAGTAATTACAAAAGAAGGGTCATATGAAATGGATAAGAAAAAGATTATGTGGGGTAAACATGTTTAAGGTATCAAATGATCTAAGTTACTCCACAAAAAGAGAACAAAAGGGTTAATCATAACTCAAGTTGCCTTAGAGGTAATGAGATATTTCTTTTCTGACAAATATACCTCAAGACAAAGGATCGGGTTAATTTTGGGATAAAAAAACTGAAATGGTAGTATGCTTAAGTGTATTTTGGATTTGAAAATTTTGGAACTGCAGCATAATCTTATCATATTCAATTATCGCATTTGAATTCTAAAAAAAAAAGTCATATAGACTTGATTTTCTAGGAACCACACATTTGTTAATGGCTGTTTCATTTGTTCATTGCCTTAGAAAAGAATATTGCCAACAATATCAGGTGAAAATAAGGTTCACAAATTTGAATTTAAGGCTATCAAGGGGTCATGACTGATGAAATGGGGTCAACTGAATGAGCAAATTGGCATTTAGGTATTTGGAAATTTTTAATAGTGATCGCCAATTCATCTTAGACTCAAAACTTCATTTTTTCTTTTTCTCTTTTTTTTTGTTTTTTTTTTCTCAAGAAAATTTTTCTAGCCTTGGTAAGTTAACCACATGAGGCTTTATTCACATCTATATCTTCCCTCTTTTTTAAAAAAAAAAAAACCAACTATATATCGAAACTTTCACGAAATAAAACACTATGATGCACAATGTTTGCTCATGCAATGCAAACCTTAGACTTGACCAAAAAGAATTTATTATCTAGATCATACTCTTGAGGTGATCTTAAAGTTACATAAAACAAAGTTTTCCCCTTGATGTTTCAACTTTAGTATCGCTAACTTGCAACTTTACTACATCAATCATCAAAACCACCAACTAGCTCTTTAAACTTTACAGCATCTGTATCGATCAAAGCTTGAACTTTATCCTTGAAGGCAGTACAATCTTCTATGGAATGCCGCTTAACTCCATCATGAAATTCACATTTAGCATTAGGATCATACCACTTTAGGTACGGAGGCTTTCTGGGTCTTGCAGGAACAACAGAGATCATATGATTCTCTATCAGTAAAGTAAAGAGCTCAGCGTAAGGTATTGAAAGTGAATGATACACTTTGGCTCTCTTTCTCTTATGACTCTATGAATGGCTTAAATTGATCCTTGGTTCTATTTGTGGTGAAAGAATTTAAGCATACAGATGAAGTGGTCGAGGAAAATCATCGATCGCAAATATTGGTTGGGGGCAATATGGTAGCCATTGTGAATAATCATCCGTTGGATCTTCTTGCATCATGGTGAGATTTCTCTCATTTTGCCCTTTAACAATTATTTCTTGGGCTTGTTTTGCAAAAATATCTCCTCTTTTTTCATCACCAGTATTTATAATTCTTCCCCTTCTTATCCCATCCTCAATTCTACCCACAGCAAACAATAAATTTGCAAACTCTTATGAAGTATTGCTGATCAACTTATCATAATAGGGAGAAGGAAGGGTATCCACAAACAGGGAATTCAACTCCCTATTGGTAAGAGGTGGTTGTACCTGTGATGCCATATTCTTCCATCTAACAGCATATTCTTTGTAGCTCTCATTGGGTTCTTTCTCATATTTTGGAGGGTTAATCGATCGGAGCTAACTCTAACATATATTGGTATTGCTTCAAGAATGCCCGTGATAAATCTCTCCAAGTATGAATTTGACTACTTTTCAAACTATGATACCAATTAGCTGCTGTCCCAGTCAAACTTTCTTGAAAGACATGAATAAGTAGCTTTTCATCACCAGCATACCCAACCATTTTGTGACAGTATTGAGCCAAATGTATTTTAGGACATCCAGTTCCGTTATACTTTTCAAAATCAGGCACTAGACTAAGCTCGTTGGCGTCAACATTCTCGTAGACATCATGACTTTCAATTGCTTTCAATCTCCCTTTCAACAGATCATACTTATCTTTCATCACTATATCTTCTGATGGATCTGGCACCCTCTTCAATTTCTTCAATTTTTTATGATCATCCACATTAGGCACAGTAGTGAAGTCGTGAGGAGTATGCCCAGGATTGATATTTGTCTGAACTGATGGTAACTTGGTAAAATGGCCAATATAAGGTTGATCAGTTGTTTGAGGTGTTTGTGACACATGGGGATCTTGAACATATGTGAACCCAGATAGATACAATGGTGTCTCGACAGCTATTTCCTCCCTTGTCCTGTACGTCTCAACAACTTCTTTTCCTTTTGTCAATTCCACTATCATCTGTTTTAATTCTGTCAGTTGTCTGTTCACGTTTTGTTGCATTCCTGTAACTGTTTCACCGATCTCTCCTTGGGTTTTTTCTACTCTATCCATTCGACTGGCACCTTCATTTTCCATGATTATGGTACTAGCTCGAGTGCTATAAGTGTGCAGACTCAACTGACCTCGTTTCCTAAGATAGCTATCCTTGAATCTTTTATTAATCATCAGAAGTCAGAAATGCATGGCATGAATTCTATTGTATATAAAAAAAAATTGCTTCAAAGGTTTGACGAAAGTATATTTACAATTATCATTCCTTGTCCTTAGCTGGCATGAAAAGCAATGAATTCAAGCAAATGATGCATGATATGCAAGTTAAATTTTGTTGTTTTGGTGAGGGGAAACTTGAATTCCATCCTATATTCAAAATGGGTCATCTAGATATATCTTTTCTGTCTCAAAAGTTTGGTGAAAACATACTTGCAACCATCATTCTTTCTTATACTCTTTTAGGCATGCCAATAAAATAAACAGATGCATCAATTCATAGAAAATCTAGGTTAAAAGAAGTTTCCATTCATTTCCAAAAGCATCAAGTTTACACATCATGAACTATTCTAGGGCTGGGGCCAAAAAGTGCCAAACCTACTCCCACTTCCCTTTGTTTCTCCTAAAAAATAGTTGACTATGATTACTAGGGAGGATAACTCTTTGCTTAAAAAGCTTTTTATTCATCATCCTGACCAACCCTACTGTTGCCTGCAGCACTGCCTACCATTTTGACATGGATCAAAGAAGGGTTGTTGTGAATAACTGGCTTCATCTTGGTATCAAAACTCAGATATCCAGCTTTCATCAGTCCTTGCACCCTATGTTTCAAAGCTGTGCAATTTTCCAAAGAATGGCCAATGATGCCAAAATGGTATTCACATCGAGCATTGGGGTCATAGCATTCGGGGAAAGGTGGTTTGCGAGGTTCAGCAGGGATAGGGGCAATGAGATAATTTTCTAGAAGTAATGGGTACAACTCTGCGTAGGACATGGGTATCAGATCAACAAGGATTTTTTCTTTGGTGTTACCGAAGTTTTTCTGTCCTACAGTTGGTTTGCTTTGCTGAAAAGATGATAGTTTAGTTGGTCTTGAGGTGAATTGAGAAACTTTGGGTCGAAGATTGGGTTCAAAAGGTAATGATGGTATAGCATGCTGAACAGGCGATTGTGAAATATGAGATGGTGGATATGGGTTCAGGTGTGAAATTCTTGGTGGTTGCATGAAAATTGGGGGTCTAATCTTAGGTACTTGGAAAGGAGGTTGAAAATGGTCATAAGGAGGATTTAGGTATGGGTTTGGACTTGGGATAGTTTGTGGAGGTTGTTTGAAGCCAGCTGACTTATTTTTGGAAATCAAACTCTTGAGCTCAGTCATTTGCATGGCCAGTTCACCCATTCCTCTCTTGAGTTCGCCCAAACCTTGGTCATTGTTCAGATCACCCAATGCTTTAGCATGCTCTGGCAGAATGCTGGAACTAATGGGAGCCAATTGACCTTGACTTGATGGAAGTGACAACGGTATTTGAGGAGCAACTAATTCAACCATACCACTACTTTTAACCATTTCTATCAATTGAGCCATTTGTCATTTCATCTCTCGAAGCTCAAGCCATAATTCCTCTTGATTCAACTCCAAAGCACTAATCCTTACTTCTAATTGATCTCCCATTTTTGTGACTCTGATTCCCACCAAGACAGACAACTTATTCCAAGACTTAGACAAAAAATTCTAGATTACTACCCTTATTGAATGAATATCATAAAAACAATGACACACGAAGTATGAATACATGAATATGATGGCTAAAGAATGCCATGAAATGCGTATATGCCTATAACAATGAATTTTTTTATGTACAAATGACCCAAATGAAAATTTTTATCAACCATGACTGTGTATGTAAGGAATATTATATTGCCGAGATAGTGGGATATGAAATGCAACGTTTGTTCCATACGACCTTACCATTCATGAATTTATATGCATGAAATGCAATGACATATTTACATGAATGATGAGATGTATTCCTATGACTAATGCAGCATATTTGTATGGAATGCATGAAACTATGAAGTGCATGTTATATTTTTACATGGAATACAATGCTTGTATTATGCCAACCTAGTGAAACTGACACTACCTTTTATGATGCATATTTTTTAAGAAAATGCTTTTCTTTTGGTTATTTCTATAAAAAGATCAGCAAGATTCATATGGCTTACGATATGCTGGGTTAAGGTTTATGCGTCTAACGGTTCCCAAACTATTCCTCACATCGTTGTCTGGATAGACTAGTAAGGTTCCCCGATCCTCACCCATTACAGGTTACTAACGGAAAGGGTTCAATCTGAGTGGAAGTGTTTCACTAGCAAATGCGGAGGTTATCACCTCACCGAGAGTGTAGCTACTTCACTTCTCCTAAAAGGGAAAGAGCCCGGGTTTAGAGCTCATGCATGCGAATAAATATGCAAAGTGTGTGCAAAGTAATGTATTAATCAAAATAACATAAAATAAATCATAAACAAAATCAAAATAAAAGTAATAGATAACAAGCAATTTATTTTATTTATTAACTTGTATGTATATTTTGAAAAATTAAAATAAAGAGAATTAAATTAAATATCAAATAAAACTAATTAAATCCAACAGTTATTAATAGCACATAACTAAAATTTGGCTTGATTCTCAAAAATCCCCAGTGGAGTTGCCAAGCTGTCGTAACGGTTTTGAGACCGCCAGACGTAAAAGTGATGTTTTAAAATAGAGAAAAATAAATAAAAAGTGGAGTCGCCACCAATCTTTGTTAGGGTGTGATTGGCCACCCAAAAGTTTATCTTTTTAATAAAACTATAAAACAGATTTAAAGTTTATCAAAAAGATAATTTTTATCTACGAAAAACCAGCTTGGGTCCGGGAGTTGGTTATGCATGGGGAAGGATTAGCACCCCCACAACGCCCATATTGGTAACATTTAATTACGCGTTATTTTCGGTGTTGGATAAAAATGATTTTAATTTGAAATTTAACACTAATTCCCTTCACTTGAATAAAATTTTGCTAAAATATTTATTTAGAAATATTGAGAAAATCTTTAAGTTAAAGAATTATCTTAAAATTCTCCAACATCTAGGCAGAATTTAAAATAACTCTTTTTACTTAAGATTTAACACAATAATCCATAAAATAAAATAACAATCTTTATAGAAAATAATTGTTAGTGACTCTCCAACGTCTAGGCAGAGTACCAAGAATTATTTCTTTCGGAATGTTATTTTTATTTTATTTTATAATATCATAATTTTTTTAAAAAGTAGTACAAATAAAAATTAAAGATAGAATAGTACAAATAAATACTAATAATAACATGCTAATATGTGTATGTCAATGAATGTTATGTAAAATGAAATGTAATTTAAAAGTTGGATTCTTAAGTATAATAAGACCACCCTAACTCTCCAACATCTAGGCAGAGCTTAGGTGCGACTGTTTATATTTAAGCTCCCAATTTACTATTATACTTTTTATTTATTAATCTTATTGTTGATGCAAATTAAGAAATCGTGTGAAAAGACTTAACGAAGTAAAATTTTCTAAATACCCCATCATCTAGGCGGCATTGGGGAACAAATTGCTTCAAATAGAATTTTCACACTTGTTCTTTAGGATTTTTAGGACTTTGGATTTTAAGAGGTTTTGAATTTTAGGGGATTTTGGATTTTTAGGGGTTTTAAAACTTAGGATTTTGAAATTAAAAATTAGTGTTTAAGATTTAAGTAAAACGCGAACATCTCTAAAAATCCCATCATCTAGGCGGACTTTCGGAGCAAGTTCAATTTTTATAATTTTTCAAAACTAATTAAAAATTTCTTATGTGTTTTTTTATGAAATTTTTCATAATAATTCCCCAACATCTAGGCAGAATTATCTTTTAGAAAAATATTTTTTATTCCACTCCAACATCTAGGCAGGGAAAATAATAATAATAATAATAAATATTTTTTTGAACATTTTTAATATATTTTTAACTATTATTTGTTTTCAATTTTATTATTATTAAAACAATTAAACATTTATTCTAACAAATTTAGAAATTTATCATGCATAAATATAAAAATATACTTAAAATAACAAAAAAATAATATAAAAAATTAGAAAATTAAAAAAAAATTTTTTTACCTGAATCGGACCGGTCAACGGTCCGGTCAGCGCTGGTCTGGACCGGTCTGACCGATTCTACGATTCGATAGGTGGTTCGGCGGTCTAGTGGTTCGGACCGACTTCAGACCGGTTCAAGGTTGGATGAAGCGGGTTGACAGGTCGGTTTGCGCGGATCTCGGGTCAGATCGGGTCCACGCACGGATCCTCTTTGGTTAAAACGTGTCGTTTTGGGTCTTTCCCTAAACGACGTCATTTTGAGTTTTTGCTTTACTATATATAGCTGAAGATTTTTTTTGGTTCATTTGGTTTCTGTTTCAGAAAAAAAAAGGGAGAGAGGGAGAGAGAGAGCTGGGGAGAGGTCTGGCCATCCACCGTTCGTCGTCGGGCCACCGCTCCGGCGCCGCCTGGGTCATCATCGACGGTGGTCGCTGGTGATCAAAAATGCCAAAATACTTCCAGAAGCGCTCTTCAACGCTCTTTCAAGATCTGACCTCCTTTTTGTCGAAAACAGCCTCGATCAGCGTAGATCGGGGCTCAAAGTTTTGTTTTCAATTTTTTTTGTTTGTTTTGTTGAAGCAAGACTGATCTGTTTTCTTGCTTTTGCAGGTAGCTTCGTGCTGGGTTCCTCCCTGCGGGGAGGACTATGGTTTCTATTTTTTTTTGTAGTTTTTTTTGACAGAATCTCCCCCTCCTTCTTCTCTGTCCATTTTGGCTTCGCTATGAGCTCTATTTATAGAGCTCCAGCCATACGTGTTTGGAGGGAAGGGCATGGGGCTCGATCACGGGATGTAAACATGAGCCCGCCTCTTTATTTCTTTTGTATTTTCTGGTAGTAGGGTAGGATGAACAGGGTATGTGATGGGTGGTGGGCCTGGTGGCAGTGGTGCCGGGGATGGCACCAATGCCATCCTCAATTATTTTTCTTTTTTTTATTTTTTTGCTATTTTTTGTATTATTTTTTGGTATTTATTTTTTTTGTATTTGTATAATATTATTATTTTTATTTTTGAGGACAAATTGATGTCAACACACATCATGTGCTGCACACCCCCCGCCCCCTCAATCGTCGAACCCCCAAATGCCACCGGTCAGGTTCTCCGATGATGCTCCGAAATGGTGCCCCGGGCAAAAAAAATGTGGCACCAGCACATGCCCGAGCCCAGCATGTGCACCCGCAACCCTCGGTCCGATCTTACACTGGGAATGAACTCCGTATGCTTAGACTGGGAATGAACTCCGTATGCCTAAGTCAACCCACGAAACGAGCGTGCGGGCGCTCAGCCGGCCAGAGGGGCAGGATGCACAAGCGGGGATCGTCGGGTCCCCCTGCGTGCTTCGATCCTGCTGCCGCAACCCTCGTCCGATCGATCTTAGACTGGGAATGAACTCCGTATGCCTAAGCCAACCGACGAAACGAGCGGGCGGGCACTACGTCGGCCAGAGAGCGGGATGCGCAAGCCGTGGATCGATAGGGTGGTAGGTGGGTTTAGGCACATCTTCATATTTCTGCCATGCCAATGCCATTTTTATGGCTTGTAAATTCATACAATGGTCCCTTAAGCCTTCATGTGAAGTTTCATGGCAAGACGACTCGTTTTCTATTTTTCATGATTTTTGAAACTTTTTACGGTTCGGATTTTTTTAAAATTTTTTCAGAAGGAGTTTTGGCCCCAAACTTGGTAGACGTGATCCTTGTATTTTTTTTGGCATGCACAAAAAAATTCAGCTAAAAACTCGAAGTGTACAGGATTTTGTGACCATTTGAAAAAAGTGTCCCCATTTCAGACACTTTAATGGCTACTGGCAGCAAACCTGTAAAATCTCAAATGCTCTTTAAGGGGGTGTGAGTTCTTGAGGTTTGATGAGGGATAGGGGGCCAATATAAGGGCCAAGTACCAGCACCCATCACACATCATGTGCGCACACCCCCCGCCCCCCAATCGTCGGAACCCCAATGTCGTCGGTCAGGTTCTCCGACGATGCTCCGGTGATGGTGCCTCGGCGAAAAAAAATGTGCACCAGCACATGCCCGAGCCCAGCATGTGCACCCGTAACCCTCGGTCTGGTCCGATCTTACACTGGGAATGAACTCCGTATGCTTAGACTGGGAATGAACTCCTGTATGCCTAAGTCAACCCACGAAACGAGCGTACGGGCGCTCAGCCGGCCAGAGGGGCAGGATGCGCAAGTCGGGGATCGACGGGTCCCCCTCTGTGCTGCCGATCCTACTGTCAACCCTCGGTCTGGTCTGATCTTAGACTGGGAATGACTTCGTATGCCTAAGCCAACCGACGAAACGAGCAGGCGGGCGGGCACTACGCCGGCCAGAGAGGCGGGATGCGCAAGCCGGGATCGATAGGGTGGTAGGTGGGTTTAGCACATCTTCATATTTTCTACCATGCCAATGCCATTTTTATGGCTTGTAAATTCATACAATGGTCCCTTAAGCCTTCATGTGAAGTTTCATGGCAAGACGACTTCGTTTTCTATTTTTCATGATTTTTAAAACTTTTTACCGGTTCGAGGATTTTTTAAAAATTTTTTCAGAAAGGAGTTTTGGCCCAAACTTGGTAGACGTGATCCTTGTATTTTTGTTGGCATGCACAAAAAAATTCAGCTAAAAACTCGAAGTGTACAGGATTTTGTGACCATTTGAAAAAAGTGTCCCCATTTCAGACACTTTAATGGCTACTGGCAGCAAACCTGTAAAATCTCAAATGCTCTTTAAGGGGGTGTGAGTTCTCAAGGTTTGATGAGGGATAGGGGGCCAATATAAGGGCCAAGTACCAGCACCCATCGCACATCATGTGCGCACACCCCCCCCCAATCGTCGGAACCCCAATGCCGTCGGTCAGGTTCTCCGACGATGCTCCGGGATGGTGCCCGGGCGAAAAAAAAATGTGGCACCAGCACATGCCCGAGCCCAGCATGTGCACCCGCAACCCTCGTCGGTCCGATCTTACACTGGGAATGAACTCTGTATGCTTAGACTGGGAATGAACTCGTATGCCTAAGTCAACCCACAAAACGAGCGTGCGGGCGCTCAGCCGGCCAGAGGGGCAGGATGCACAAGCGGGGATCGATGGGTCCCCCCTGTGTGTGCGATCCTGCTACGCAACCCTGGTTGTCTGATCTTAGACTGGGAATGAACTCCGTATGCCTAAGCCAACCGACGAAACGAGCGGGCGGGCGGGCACTACGCGGCCAGAGAGGCGGGATGCGCAAGCCGTGGATCGATAGGGTGGTAGGTGGGTTTAGGCACATCTTCATATTTCTGCCATGCCAATGCCATTTTTATGGCTTGTAAATTCATACAATGGTCCCTTAAGCCTTCATGTGAAGTTTCATGGCAAGACGACTCGTTTTCTATTTTTCACGATTTTTGAAACTTTTTACGGTTCGGGATTTTTTTAAAATTTTTTCAGAAGGAGTTTTGGCCCCAAACTTGGTAGACGTGATCCTTGTATTTTTTTGGCATGCACAAAAAATTCAGCTAAAAACTCGAAGTGTACAGGATTTTGTGACCATTTGAAAAAAGTGTCCCCATTTCAGACACTTTAATGGCTACTGGCAGCAAACCTGTAAAATCTCAAATGCTCTTTAAGGGGGTGTGAGTTCTCGAGGTTTGATGAGGGATAGGGGGCCAATATAAGGGCCAAGTACCAGCACCCATCGCACATCATATGCGCACACCCCCCGCCCCCCCCAATCCCCAGAACCCCAATGTCGCCGATCAAGTTCTCTGGCAATGCTCCGATGATGCTTCGGCGATGGTGCCCCGGGCGAAAAAAGAAATGTGACACGAGCACATGCTCGAACCCTGCATGTGCACCCACATCCCTTGGTTCAGTTTGATCTTACACTAGGAATGAACTCAATATGCTTAGACTGGGAATGAATTCTGTATGCCTAAGTCAACCCACAAAATGAGCGTGCGGGTGCTTAGCCAGCCAGAGGGGCAGGATGCCCAAGCTGGGGATCGGTTGGGTACCCCCTGCGTGCTGCCAATCTTGCTGCTACAACCATCAGTCCGGTTTGATCTAAGACTGCGAATGAACTCCGTATGCCTATGCCAACCGACGAAACGAGCGAGCAAGCGGGCACTACGCCGGCCAGAGAGACTGGATGCGCAAATCGTGGATCGATGGGTGGTAGGTGGGTTTAGGCATATCTTCATATTTCTGCTGTGCCAATGCCATTTTTATGGCTTGTAAATTCATACAATGGTCCCTTAAGCCTTCATGTGAAGTTTCATGCAAGACGATCGTTTTCTATTTTTCACGATTTTTAAAACTTTTTACGGTTCGAGATTTTTTTAAAATTTTTTCAGAAGGAGTTTTGGCCCCAAACTTGGTAGACGTGATCCTTGTATTTTGTTGGCATGCACAAAAAAATTCAGCTAAAAACTCGAAGTGTACAGATTTTGTGACCATTTGAAAAAAGTGTCCCCATTTCAGACACTTTAATGGCTACTGGCAGCAAACCTGTAAAATCTCAAATGCTCTTTAAGGGGGTGTGAGTTCTCGAGGTTTGATGAGGGATAGGGGGCCAATATAAGGGCCAAGTACCAGCACCCATCGCATATCATGTGCGCACACCCCCCGCCCCCCTAATCATCAGAACCCCAATGCCGCGGTCAGGTTCTCGACGATGCTCCGGCGATGGTGCCCCGAGTGAAAAAAAATGCGGCACCAGCACATGCCCGATCCCAACATATGCACCCGCAACCCTCGGTCCAGTCTGATCTTACACTGGGAATGAACTCCGTATGCTTAGACTGGGAATGAACTCCGTATGCCTAAGTAAACCCATGAAACGAGCGTGCGGGTGCTCAGCCGGCAGAGGGGCAGGATGCACAAGCTAGGGATCGGCCGGGTCCCCCCCTGTGTGCTACCGATCCTGCTGCCACAACCCTCAGTGCGATCTGATCTTAGACTGGGAATGAACTCCGTATGCCTAAGCCAACTGACGAAACGAGCTGGCGGGCGGGCATTATGCTGGCCAGAGAGGCGGGATGCGCAAGCTGTGGATCGATAGGGTGGTAGGTGGGTTTAGACACATCTTCATATTTTTGCCATGCCAATGCCATTTTTATGGCTTGTAAATTCATACAATGGTCCCTTAAGCCTTCATATGAAGTCTCATGGCAAGACGACTCGTTCTCTATTTTTAACAATTTTCAAAACTTTTTACGGTTCGGGGTTTTTTTAAATTTTTTCAGAAGGAGTTTTGGCCCCAAACTTGGTAGACATGATCCTTGTATTTTTTTGGCATGCACAAAAAAATTCAGCTAAAACTCGAAAGTGTACAGGATTTTGTGACCATTTGAAAAAGTGTCCCATTTCAGACACTTTAATGGCTACTGGCAGCAAACCTGTAAAATCTCAAATGCTCTTTAAGGGGGTGTGAGTTCTCAAGGTTTGATGAGGGATAGGGGGCCAATATAAGGGCCAAGTACCAGCCCCATTGCACATCATGTGCGCACACCCCCCCCCGCCCCTAATTGCCGGAACCCCAATGCGTCGGTCAGGTTCTCCGACGATGCTCCGCGATGGTGCCCCGGGCGAAAAAAAATGCAGCACCAGCACATGCCGAGCCCAGCATGTGCACCCGCAACCCTCAGTTCGGTCTGATCTTACACTGGGAATGAACTCCGTATGCTTAGACTGGGAATGAACTCCGTATGCCTAAGTCAACCCACGAAACGAGCGTGCGGGCACTCAGCCAACCAGAGGGGCAGCATGCGCAAGTAGGGGATCGGCCGGGTCCCCCCACGTGGTGCCGATCCTGCTACCGCAACCCTCGGTTTGGTCTGAGCTTAGACTGGGAATGAACTCTGTATGCCTAAGTCAATCGATGAAACGAGCGGGTGGACGGGCACTACGTCGGCCAGAGAGGCGGGACGCGCAAGCCGTGGATCGATAGGGTGGTAAGTGGGTTTAGGCACATCTTCATATTTCTGCCATGCCAATGCCATTTTTATGGCTTGTAAATTCAGACAATGGTCCCTTAAGCCTTCATGTGAAGTTTCAAGGCAAGACGACTCGTTTTCTATTTTTCACGATTTTTAAAACTTTTTACGGTTTGGGATTTTTTTTAAATTTTTTTAGAAAGAGTTTTGGCCCCACACTTGGTAGACATGATCCTTGTATTTTTGTTGGCATCCAGAAAAAAATTTAGCTAAAAACTCGAAGTGTAACGGATTTTGTGACCATTTGAAAAAAGTGTCCCATTTCAGACACTTTAATGGCTACTGGCAGCAAACCTGTAAAATCTCAAATGCTCTTTAAGGGGGTGTGAGTTTCTTGAGGTTTGATGAGGGATAGGGGGCAATATAACCAGCCACCATCGCACATCATGTGCGCACATGCGCCAAGCTGGAACCTAATGCCGTCGTAGGTTTCCGATGATGGTGCTCGGGGAAAAATAATGGCACCAGAATCCAGCAGCATGTCAAAACCCTCGTGTCCAGTCTACATGATCTTAAACTGGGAAATGAACTTCGATATGCCTAAGTCAACCCACGAAACGACGTGAGGCGACTCAGCCCAGAAGGGGCAGGATGCGCAAGCCGGGGATCATCTGGTTCCCCCTACGTGCTACGATCCTTTCTTGCAACCCTCAGTCGTTGACTAGACTGGGAATGAACTCCGTATGCCTAAGCCAACGATGAAAGGCGGCGGCGGGCATTAGCCGGCCAGAAGAGACAGGATGCAAGCTTTGGATCGATAGGGTGTAGGTGGGTTTAGCACATCTTCATATTTTGGCAAGCCAATGCCATTTTTATGGCCTGTAAATTCATAGAAATGGTCTCTTAAGCCTTCATGTGAAGTTTCATGGCAAGACGACTCGTTTTTTATTTTTCACGATTTTTGAAACATTTTACGGTTCAGGATTTTTTTAAAATTTTTGCAAAAAGAGTCTTGGCCCCAAACTTCGTAGATGTTATCCTTTTTTTTTTGTTGGCATGCACAAAAAAATTCAGCTAAAAACTCGAAGTGTACAGGATTTTTTTACCATTTGAAAAAAGTGTTCCCATTTTAGACACTTTAATGGCTACTAGCAGCAAACCTATAAAATCTCAAATGCTCTTTAAGGGGTGTGAGTTCTCGAGGTTTGATGAGGGATAAGGTCCAATATAAGGGCCAAATACCAGCACCCATCACACATTATGGGCGCACACCCCCCCGCCCCTCAATCGTCAGAGCCCCAATGCCGCCGATAAGGTTCTCCGACGATGCTCCGGCGATGGTGCCCCGGGCTAAAAAAAATGTGACACCAACACATGCCCGAGCCCAGCATGTGCACTCGTAACCCTCGGTCTAGTCTGAACTTACACTGGGAATGAACTTCGTATGCCTAAGTCAACCTACGAAATGAGCGTGCGGGCGCTCAGCCGGCCAGAGAGGAAGATGCACAAGCTGGGGATCGGCTGGGTCCCCCCATGCGTGCTGCCGATCCTACTATTGCAACCCTCAAACACTTTAATGGCTACTAGCAGCAAACCTGTAAAATCTCAAATGCTCTTTAAGGGGGTGTGAGTTCTCGAGGTTTGATGAGGGATAAGGGGCCAATATAAGGGCCAAGTACCAGCACCCATCGCACACCATGTGTGCACACCCCCCGCCCCCCAACCACCGGAACCCCAATGCCGCCGATCAAGTTCTCCGGCGATGGTACCCCGAGCAAAAAAAAAATGTGAAACCAGCACATGCCCGAGCCTAGCATGTGCACCTGCAACCCTTGGTTCGGTCCGATCTTACACTGGGAATGAACTCCATATGCCTAAGTCAACCCACGAAACGAGTGTACGGGCACTCAGTCGGCCAGAAGTGCAGGATGCACAAGTCGGGGATCGGTTGGGTCCCCCCTAGCGTGCTGTCAATCCTGCTACCGCAACCCTCGGTCCAGTCCGATCTTAGACTGGGAATGAACTCCGTATACCTAAGCCAACCAATAAAACGAACGGGCGGGTGGGCACTAAGCCTGCCAGAGAGGCGGGATGCGCAAGCCGTGGATCGATAGGGTAGTAGGTGGGTTTAGGCACATCTTCATATTTCTGCCATGCCAATGCCATTTTTATGGCCTGTAAATTCATACAATGGTCCCTTAAGCCTTCATGTGAAGTTTCATGGCAAGACGACTCGTTTTTAATTTTTCATGATTTTTGAAACTTTTTACAGTTCGAGATTTTTTTAAATTTTTTCAGGAGTTTTGGCCCCAAACTTAGTAGACGAGATCCTTTTATTTTTGTTGGCATGCACAAGAAAATTCAGCTAAAAACTTGAAGTGTACAGGATTTTGTGACCATTTGAAAAAAATGTCCCCATTTTAGACACTTTAATAGCTACTGGCAGCAAACCTGTAAAATTTCAAATGCTCTTTAAGGGGGTGTGAGTTCTCGAGGTTTGATGAGGGATAGGGGGCCAATATAAGGGCCAAGTACTAGCACCCATCGCACATCAGGTGTGCACGCCCCCCACCCCCCAATTGCCGAAACCCCAACGCTGCCGGTCAGGTTCTCCGGCAATGCTTCGGCGATAGTGCCCTGAGCGAAAAAAAAATATGGCACCAGCACATGCTCGAGCCCAGCATGTGAACCTACAACCCTCGGTCTAATTCGATCTTACTCAGGGAATGAACTCCGTATGCTTAGACGGGAATGAACTCCGTATGCTTAAGTCAACCCACAAAACGAGCCTGAGGGTGCTCAGCCAGCCAGAGGGGTAGGATGCACAAACCGAGGATCGATCGGGTCCCGCCTGCGTGTTATCGATCTTGCTGCCGCAACCTTCGGTCTGGCCCGATCTTAGACTGGGAATGAACTACGTATGCCTAAGCCAACCGACAAAACGAGCGGGCAGGCGGGCACTACGTCGGCCAGAGAGGCGGATGCGCAAGCCGTGGATCGATAGGGTGGCAGGTGGGTTTAGGCACATCTTCATATTTCTGCCATGCCAATGCCATTTGTATGGCTTGTAAATTCATACAATGGTCCCTTAACCCTTCATGTGAAGTTTCATGGCAAGACGACTCATTTTCTATTTTTCACAATTTTCAAAACTTTTTACGATTTGGGATTTTTTAAAAAAATTTTTAGAAGGATTTTTGGCTCCAAACTTGGTAGACGTGATCCTTGTATTTTTTTTGGATTGCACAAAAAAATTCAGCAAAGAACTCGAAGTGTACAGGATTTTTTGGCCATTTGAAAAAGTGTCCCCATTCAGACACTTTAATGGCTACTCGAGTAACCTGTAAAATCTCAAAATGCTCTTTAAAGGGGGTGTGGGTTTCTTGAAGGTTTGAATGAGGGATAGAGGACGCAAATATATGTGCGCAAGTTACGCAGCCCCATCCACATCATTGGCGCACACCCCCATCGGTCGAAACCCAATGACCGTCGGTCAGGTTCTTTGACGATGCTTCGATGATGGTGGCCTTAACGCAAAAAAAAATACGGCACCAGCACAGTGCCCGAGCCCAGCATGTGCCCTCGCAATCTTCGTCCGGTAATGCATCTTACACTAGGAATGAAACTTCGTATCGCTTAGACTGGGAATGAAACTCCGTAATGCTAAGTGAAACCCACAAAACGAGCATGCGAGCGCTTAGGCCGGCCAAAGGGGTAGGAATGCGCAAGCCGGGGATCGGCTGGGTCTCCCCCTATGTGCGGTCAATCCTGCTATTGCAACACTCAGTTCAGTCTGATCTTAGACTGGGAATGAACTCCGTATGCCTAAGCCAACCGACAAAAGGGGTGGGCAGGCAGGCACTATGCCAGCCAGAGAGACGGGATGCGCAAGCCGTGTATCGATAGGGTGGTAGGTGGGTTTAGGAAAATCTTCATATTTCTGGCATGCCAATGCCATTTTCATGGCTTGTAAATTCATACAATGGTCCCTTAAGCCTTCATTTGAAGTTTCATGGCAAGACGACTCATTTTTTAATTTTCACGATTTTTGAAACATTTTATAGTTCGGGATAGGGGGCCAATATAAGGGCCAAGCACCAGCACCCATGACACAACATGTGCGCACTCCCCCCAATCATCGAAACCCCAATACCGCCAGTCAGGTTCTCCGGTGATGCTCCGACGATGGTGCCCTGGGAAAAAAATGCGACATCAGCACATGCCCGAGCCCAGCATGTGCACCCGTAACCCTCGGTCCGATCCGATCTTACATTGGGAATGAAGTCCGTATGCTTAGACTAGGAATGAACTCTGTATGCCTAAGTCAACCCGTAAAAAAAACGTGCGGGCATTCAGTCGACCAGAGGGGCAGGATGCATAAGCCGGGGATCGGCTGGGTCCACCCCTGCGTGTTGCAAATCCTGGTACTACAACCCTCAGTCTAGTCTGATCTTAGACTAGGAATGAACTCCGTATGCCTAAGCCAACCGACGAAACGAACGGGCGGGCGGACACTATGCCGGCCAGAGAGGCGGGATGTGCAAGCCGTGGATCGATAGGGTGGTAGGTGGGTTTAGGCAAATCTTCATATTTTTGCCATGCCAATGCCATTTTTATGGCTTGTAAATTAATACAATGGTCCCTTAAGCCTTCATGTGAAGTTTCATGGCAAGACGACTCGTTTTCTATTTTTCACGATTTTCAAAACTTTTTATAGTTCAGGATTTTTGTAAAATTTAGAAGGAGTTTTGGCCCCAAACTTGGAAGATGTGATCCTTGTATTTTTGTTAGCATGCACAAAAAAATTCAGCTAAAAACTCGAAGTGTACAAGATTTTGTGACCATTTGAAAAAAGTGTCCCCATTTCAGACACTTTAATGGCTACTAGTAGCAAACCTGTAAAATCTCAAATGCTCCTTAAGGGGGTGTGAGTTCTCGAGGTTTGATGAGGGATAGGGGGCCAATATAAGGGCCAATTACCAGCACCCATTGCATATCATGTGCGCACACCCCCCGCCCCCCCAATCGTCAGAATCCCAATGCCGCCGATCAGGTTCTCCGATGATGCTCCAGCGATGGTGCCCCGAGCGAAAAAAAATATGGCACCTGCACATGCCCGAGGCCTGCATGTGCACCCGCAACCCTCGATCTGATACAATTTTACACTGGGAATGAACTCTGTATGCTTAGACTGGGAATGAACTTCGTATGCCTAAGTCAACCCACGAAACGAACGTGCCGGCGCTCAGCCGGCCAGAGGGGCAGGATGCACAACTTGGGGATCGGCTAGGTCCCCCCTTGCGTGCTATCGATCCTACTACCACAACCCTCCATTCACTATGATCTTAGACTAGGAATTAACTCCGTATGCCTAAGCCAACCGATGAAACGAGCGGCCGGGCGGGCACTACGCCGGCCAGAGAGACGGGATGCGCAAGCCGTGGATCGATAGGGTGGTAGGTGGGTTTAGGCACATCTTCATATTTGTGCCATACCAATGCCATTTTTATGGCTTGTAAATTCATACAATGGTCCTTTAAGCCTTCATGTGAAGTTTTATGGCAAGACGACTCGTTTTCTATTTTTCGTGATTTTTAAAACTTTTTACGGTTTCAAATTTTTTTAAAATTTTTTCAGAAGGATTTTTGGCCCCAAACTTGGTAGACATGATCCTTGTATTTTTGTTGGCATGTACAAAAAAATTCAGCTAAAAACTCGAAGTGTACAGGATTTTGCGACCATTTGAAAAAAGTGTTCCTATTTCAGACGCTTCAATGGCTATTGGTAGCAAACCTGTAAAATCTCAAATTCTCTTTAAAGGGGTGTGAGTTCATGAGGTTTGATGAGGGATATGGGGCCAATATAAGGGCCAAGTACCAGCACCCATCGTACAACATGTGCGCAAACCCCCCGCCCCCCCAATTGTCGGAACCTCAATGCACCCAGTCAGGTTCTCGGCGATGGTGCCTCGGGCAAAAAAAATGTGGCACCAGCACATGCTCGAGCTCAGCATGTGCACTCGCAACCCTCGATCTGGTCCGATCTTACACTGGGAATGAACTCCGCATGCTTAGACTGAGAATGAACTCCGTATGCCTAAGTCAACCCACGAAATGAGCGTGCGGGCGCTCAGCCGGCCAGAGGGGTAGGATGTGCAAGCCAGGGATCGACTAGGTCCACCCTTCCGTGCTGCTGATCCTGCTGTCGTAACCCTCAGTCTGGTCTAATCTTAGACTAGGAATGAACTTCGTATGCCTAAGCCAACCGACGAAATTAGCGGGCGGGCGTGCACTACGTCGGCCAAAGAGGCGGGATGCACAAGCAGTGGATCGATAGGGTGGTAGGTGGGTTTAGGCACATCTTCATATTTTTGCCATGCCAATGCCCTTTTTATGGCTTGTAAATTCATACAATGGTCCCTTAAGCCTTCATGTGAAGTTTCATGGCAAGACGACTCATTTTCTATTTTTCATGATTTTTGAAACTTTTTACGGTTCTGGATTTTTTAAAAATTTTTTTAGAAGGATTTTTGGCCCCAAACTTGGTAGACGTGATTCTTGAATTTTTTTTGGCATGCACAAAAAAATTCAGCTAAAAAATCGAAGTGTACAAGATTTTGTGACCATTTGAAAAAAGTGTCCCCATTTCAGACACTTTAATGGCTACTGGCAGCAAACCTATAAAATCTCAAATGCTCTTTAAGGGGGTGTGAGTTCTTGAGGTTAGATGAGGGATAGAGGGCCAATATAAGGGCCTAGTACCAGCACCCATCGCACATCATGTGCGCACACCCCCCGCCCCCCAATCGTCGGAACCACAATGCCGCCGGTTAGGTTCCCCGATGATGCTCCGACGATGGTGCCCCAGGCAAAAAAAAATACGGCACCAGCACATGGCCTAGCCCAGCAGGTGCACTCGCAACCCTCGGTCCGGTCCGATCTTACACTGGGAATGAACTCTGCATGCTTAGATTGGGAATGAACTTCGTATGCCTAAGTCAACCCACGAAACGAGCGTACGGGCGGTCAGTCGGCCAGAGGGGCAGCATGCGCAAGCCGGGGATCGATCGGGTCCCCCCTATGTGCTGGTGATCCTGTTGCCACAACCCTCGGTCTGGTCTGATCTTAGACTAGGAATGAACTCCGTATGCCTAAGCCATCCGACGAAACGAGTGGGCGGGCGGGCACTACGCCGACCAGAGAGGCAGGATGCACAAGCCATGGATCGATAGGGTGGTAGGTGGGTTTAGGCATATCTTCATATTTCAGCCATGCCAATGCCATTTTTATGGCTTGTAAATTCATACAATGGTCCATTAAGCCTTCATGTGAAGTTTCATGGCAAGACGACTCGTTTTCTATTTTTCATGATTTTTGAAACTTTTTACAGTTTGGGATTTTTTTAAAACTTTTTTAGAAGGAGTTTTGGCCCCAAACTTGGTAGACATGATCCTTGTATTTTTCTTGGCATGCACAAAAAATTCAACTAAAAACTCGAAGTGTACAGCAATTTGTGACCATTTGAAAAAAGTGTCCCCATTTCAGACGCTTTAATGGCTACTGGCAGCAAACCTGTAAAATCTCAAATGCTCTTTAAGGGCATGTGCGTTCTTGAGGTTTGATGAGGGATAGGGGGCCAACATAAGGGCCAGGTACTAGCACCCATCGCACATCATGTGCGCACACCATCCCCGCCCCCCCAATCGTCGGAACCCCAATGCTGTTGGTCAGGTTCTCCGACGATGGTGCCTCGAGCAAAAAAAAATGCGGCACCAGCACATGCCCGAGCCCAGCATGTGCACCTGCAACCCTCGGTCTGGTCCAATCTCACACTGGGAATGAACTCTGTATGCTTAGACTCAGAATGAACTCCGTATGCCTAAGTCAACCCACAAAACGAGCATGCGGGTGCTTAGCCGGCCAGAGGGGCAGGATGCGCAAGCTAGGGATCGGCCGGGTCCCCCCTACATGCTGCCAATCTTGCTGCCGCAACCCTCGGTCTGGTCCAATCTTAGACTAGGAATGAACTCTGTATGCCTAAGCCAACCGACGAAACGAGCGGGCGGGCGGGCACTACGTTCGCCAGAGAGGCGGGATGCGCAAGCCGTGGATCGATAGGGTGGTAGGTGGGTTTAGGCACATCCTCATATTTATGCCATGCCAATGCCATTTTTATGGCTTGTAAATTCGTACAATGGTCCCTTAAGCCTTCATGTGAAGTTTCATGGCAAGACGACTTGTTTTCTATTTTTCACGATTTTTGAAACTTTTTATGGTTCCGAATTTTTTTAAACTTTTTTTTGAAGAAATTTTGGCTCCAAACTTGGTAGATGTGATCCTTCTATTTTTGTTGGCATGCACAAAAAAATTCAGCTAAAAACTCGAAGTGTACAAGATTTTGTGACTATTTGAAAAAAGTGTCCCCATTTCAGACACTTTAATGGCTACTGGCAGCAAACCTGTAAAATCTCAAATGCTCTTTAAGGGGGTGTGAGTTCTCGAGGTTTGATGAGGCATAGAGGGCCAATATAAGGGCCAACTACCAGCACCCATTGCACATCATGTACGCACACCCCCCACCCCCAATCACCAGAACCCTAATGCCACCGGTTAGGTTCTCCGACGATGCTCCGACGATGGTGCCCCGGGTGAAAAAAAATGTGGCACCAGCACATGCCCAAGCCCAGCATGTGCACATGCCCAAGCCCAGCGTCTGATCTTACACTGGGAATGAACTCCGTGTGCCCAGACTGGGAATGAACTCTGTATGCCTAAGTTAACCCACGAAACGAGCGTACGGGCATCAGCCGGCCAGAGGGGCAGGATGCGCAAGCCGGGGATCGATCGGGTCCCCCACTGCATGCTGCCAATCCTACTACTATAACCCTCAGTCTGATCTGATTTTAGACTAGGAATGAACTCCGTATGCCTAAGCCAACCGATGAAACGAGCGGGCGGGCGGGCACTACGTCGGCCAGAGAGGCGGGACGCGCAAGCCGTGGATCGATAGGGTGGTAGGTGGGTTTAGGCACATCTTCATATTTCTGCGATGCCAATGCCATTTTTATGGCTTGTAAATTCGTACAATGGTCCCTTAAGCCTTCATGTGAAGTTTCATGGCAAGAAGACTCGTTTTCTATTTTTCACAATTTTCAAAACTTTTTACGGTTCAGGATTTTTTAAAAATTTTTTAGAAGGAGTTTTGGCCCAAACTCGGTAGACATGATCCTTGTATTTTTTTTGGCATGCGCAAAAAAATTTAGCTGAAAACTTGAAGTGTACAGGATTTTGTGACCATTTGAAAAAAGTATCCCCATTTCAAACACTTTAATGGCTACTCTCAGCAAACCTGTAAAATCTCAAATGCTCTTTAAGGGGGTGTGAGTTCTCATGGTTTGATGAGGGATAGGGGGCCAATATAAGGGCCAAGTACCAGCACCCATAGCACATCATGTGCGTAAGCCAAAGGGTCCGGAGTAAGGGGAGCCGCAAGCCAAAGGGCTTGATGTTTACGGATCTGATGGTTACGGGTCAGAAGGTGAGGGCACTAATGGACATAGGTGCCTCACATTTTTTTATTTCAGGTGATGGAGCCCGAAAACTCGAACTAAAGGTGCAGAAAGGGACTGGTACCATTAAAACGATGAACTCCAAGGTAGTTCCAGCCATTAGAGTAGCACGGGGAGTGGAGTTGCAGCTTGGAAACTGGAAAGGCAAGGAGACCATTGAGGTAATACCCCTTGATGACTATGAGTTTGTGATTGGGTTGGATTTCCTTGTTCGGATTAATGCCCTCCTTGTGCCTTTTACCGATTATGTTTGCATTTTGGATGCACGGTGCCAATGCCTAGTGCCAAACAGAAGAGGGTCTGAAGTTGGGTCGCGGGTGGTGTCAGCCATCCAATTTGCCAAGGTGGTAAGCAGGCAAGAAGACACCTTCTTGGCAGCCTTGAAATATGATGAGCCAAGGGAGAAGGAGACCGAGTCACCCTTGGAGGTGCTAAAGGTGCTAAAGACCTTTAGTGATGTGACGCCCGTAAAGCTGTCTAGCAAGCTACCACCTAAGAGGGAGGTGGACCACAAGATCGAGCTGGTGTCCGAGGCCAAGCCACCAGCCAGAGCCCCTTACCGAATGTCTCTACCAGAGTTGGAGGAGTTAAGGAAGCAGCTCAAGGAGTTAGTTGATGCTGGCTTAATCAGGCCGTCGAAGGCACCCTATGGTGCACCGGTTCTATTCCAGCGCAAGCATGATGGGTCGTTGCAGCTGTGCATAGACTACCAGGCCTTGAACAAGCTGACCATCAAGAACAAGTACCCCATCCCACTCATTGCGGACTTGTTTGATCAACTTGGGAGCGCAAGGTGGTTCACCAAGCTGGATTTGAGGTCAGGCTACTATCAAGTCAGGATCACGGAAGGAGATGAGCCAAAGACAGCATGTGTCACTCGGTATGGTTCGTATGAGTTCTTGGTGATGCCTTTTGGACTCACGAATGCCCCAGCAACATTCTGCACCCTTATGAACAAGGTACTTCAGTCATTCCTTGATTAGATTGTTGTGGTTTATTTGTATGACATTGTGATCTACAGCCAGACTTTCAGAGAGCATGTAGACCACTTGAGACAGGTGTTCGAGGTGTTACGAGCACACAAGCTATTTGTCAAGAGGGAGAAGTGCTCATTCGCCTAGCAGGAGATCCCGTTCCTAGGCCACATAGTGGGAGGTGGCAGGATACGCATGGATGAAGGCAAGATACACGCCATCCTGGAATGGCAACTGCCAGCCAAGGTCACTAAGTTGAGATCGTTCTTTGGGTTGGTTGACTACTACAGGCGCTTCATCAAAGGTCACTCTGCAATAGCCACACCATTGATTGACTTGCTTAAGAAAGGGAGAGCATGGGAGTGGAGCACAGGGTGCCAGGAAGCCTTTGACTAGTTGAAGCAGGCTGTGACCGAGGAGCCAGTCTTGGCCTTGCCAGACCATGTCAAGCCGTATGAGGTGCATACGGATGCATTAGACTTTACCATAGGGGGTGTGTTGATGCAGGAGGGACGTCCAGTCACGTTCGAGAGTAGGAAGCTGAATGAGATTGAACGCAAGTACACAGTCCAAGAGAAAAAGATGATTGCAGTGGTGCACTGCTTACGCATTTGGTGCCATTACCTGTTGGGGTCGAGGTTCATGGTGAGGACAAACAATATGGCGACCAGCTACTTCCAGACGTAGAAAAAGCTATCCCCCAAGCAGGCAAGATGGCAAGATTTTCTTGTAGAATTTGATTTCCAGATGGAGTACAAGCCAGGACGGGTGAACCTAGTGGTAGACACCCTGAGCAAGAAGGCTAACCTTGTTGCCATTAGCCAACTAGAGGGGCCACTAGTGTCGCGCATCAAAGAGGGACTTACGCATGATCCTACAGCCAAAGCGTTGATGGAGTATGCCCAGCAAGGTAAGACTAGGCGGTTTTGGTTGCAGGATGGTTTGTTGTACACCAGGGGCAGTAGACTATTTGTGCCACAGCACGGGAAGCTCCGCAAGGAAGTTTTACAAGAATGTCATGATTCAAGGTGGGCTAGACACCCTGGAGTGAGCCGTACCTTGGCACTGATCGAGGATCGGTACTATTGGCCGCACATGAGGGACAATGTGGAGGCCTATGTGAAGACTTATCTTGTGTGCCAACAGGACAAGGTGGAGCTCAAGAAACCAAGCGGTCTCTTGGAGCCATTGCCAGTGCCAGAGCGACCATGAGAGAGTGTTTCTCTGGACTTTATAGTCGGTCTACCCAAGACAGAAGGGTTTGGAAGCATCATGGTAGTGGTGGACAAGTTTTCCAAGTATGGAATTTTCATTCCAACAACCAAGGAGTGCCCAGCTGAAGAGGCAGCTTGATTGTTCCTGAAGAACATGGTTAAGTACTGGGGAGTGTCGAGGACCATTGTTAGTGATTGGGATGGGCAGTTTATAGGTAGGTTCTGGACTGAGTTGTTCAAGCTATTGGGGTCAGACTTGAACTTTTCCACCAGCATGCATCTGTAGATCGATGGGCAGACAGAACGAGTGAATGGACTATTGGAGGTCTACCTCAGGCACTATGTGAGTGCCACATAAAGGGACTGGCCAAAGCTGCTAGATATTGCGCAGTTTTCCTACAATTTGCAAAGGAGCGAGGCAACGAACCAAAGCCCATTTGAGGTTGTGACAGGGCAACAACCACTAACACACGGTTCAATTGCTATAGGTTATACAAGGCCGAATCCAGCAGCATACAAGTTTGCCAAGGCATGGCAGGAGCAAACTGACTTGGCTAGAGTTTGTCTACACAAGGCGGCTAAGAGGTCGAAGAAGTGGGTAGACCAGAATAGGCGAGACGTACAGTTCCAGGTTGGAGACTTGGTGTTGGTAAAGCTGCATCCCATTGCGCGCCACAGGGGGCTGCACAAAGGCCTAGTCCGGAGGTATGAGGGACCTTTCTAAATAGTCAAGAGGGTAGGCAAGGTTGCCTACAAGCTGGATATGCCACCCAAGTTGAGGGTACATCCAGTGTTCCATGTAAGCATGCTCAAGCCGTTCCATGAGGATGAGGGAGATCCAGGACGAGCAGAGTCAAAGCGTGAGCCATTGGGAGCAAGGGCCTCATATGAAAGGAGGTCCACAGCATCATAGCTGACCAGGAGGTGAGACGAAAGAACTATCAACCAAGACATGAGTACTTGGTACGTTGGAAGGGACTTCCAGATAATGAGGTGAGCTGGGAACCAGCAGAGGACTTATGGCAGTTCAGGGACTAGATCAAGCAGTACCATGCAAAAGACGCAATGAGGGTGTTGCACAATCAGGTGGGGGAGAATGTCACGCCCTAGGCGGACACGCCAGGCACATCAGGCAGACCAACAGGCGAGCCGAAAGTTGAGGCCCGCAGACCAGGTGTGCTGGTGAGTATCTATGTGTAAAGCCTAGCAACGAGCTCAGAATACCCGTCTGACTTGTAGGCCAGTCCGTGAGACCAAGGCCTGGCATACAAGCTGTCCGCACCACATCCAGAAGGGCCCAAGGTGCTAGACATGCAAGGGAAGCTTCTAGAAACAGGCAGGAGCATCCTGGCAGATTTGGTTGACCCTGAAAATCAGGAGTTAGCATCCTAATTGCTTGTAATCCCATGATTTTAGCCTTTATTCTAGGGATAAGCCATTAAGTTGTAGCTGAAGCCTCAACTATAAATAGAGGGCTGCTCCACCCTCATTTGTACACCATAAAAACTACTATTTTAATGAATACAAGAGCATTTCCAGAATTCTGTCTTCTTATCCTATTTCTCTTTAACTTGCGTAATTAGCCCTTCCCAGTGTTCTAGTGCCCGCACGCTTATGTTTTAGGCTGACTTAGGCACAAAGGAGGAGATTCCAAACCTAAGGTCGCATGGATTCTGAGTCTAAAGTCGGAGCCCGTGACACCTGCGTGTTGTCGATCCTACTGTCGTAACCCTCCGTCCGGTCCGATCTTAGACTGGGAATGAACTCCGTATGCCTCAGCCAACCGACGAAACGAGCGGGCGGGTGGGTACTACATTGGCCAGAGAGGCGGGATACGCAAGCCGTGGATCGATAGGGTGGTAGGTGGGTTTAGGCACATCTTCATATTTCTACCTAGCCAATGCCATTTTTATGGCTTGTAAATTCATACAATGGTCCCTAAAGCCTTCATGTGAAGTTTCATGGCAAGACGACTCGTTTTCTATTTTTCATGATTTTTAAAACTTTTTACAGTTTGGGATTTTTTAAAATTTTTTAGAACGAGTTTTGGCCCAAACATGGTAGACGTGATCCTTGTATTTTTGTTGGGATGCACAAAAACATTTAGCTAAAAACTCGAAGTGTACAGGATTTTGTGACCATTTGAAAAAAATGCCCCATTTCAAACACTTTAATGGCTACTGGCAGCAAACCTGTAAAATCTCAAATGCTCTTTAAGAGGGTGTGAGTTCTCGAGGTTTGATGAGGGATAGGGGGCCAATATAAGGGCCAAGTACCAGCACCCATCGCACATCATGTGTGCAGACCCCCACGCCCCCCCAATCACCAGAACCCCAATGCCGCCGGTCAGGTTCTCTGACAATGCTCGAACGATGGTGCCCCTGGCGAAAAAAAAATGTGGCACCAGCAAATGTCCAAGCCCAGCATGTGCACCTGCAACCCTCGGTCTGGTCCGATCTTACACTGGAATGAACTCCGTATGCTTAGACTGGAAATGAACTCCGTATGCCTAAGTCAACCCACGAAACTACCGTGCGGGCGTTGAGCTGGCTAGAGGGGTAGGATGTGCAAGTCGGGGATTGATCGGGTCCCCCCTTGCGTGCTGCCAATCCTGCTATTGCAACCCTCAGTCCGATCCAATCTTAGACTGGGAATGAACTCCGTACGCCTAAGCCAACCGACGAAACGAGCGGGCCGGCGGGAACTACGTCAGCCAGAGAGGCGAGATGCACATGCCGTGGATCGATAGGGTGGTAGGTGGGTTTAGGCACATCTTCATATTTCTGCCATGCCAATGCCATTTTTATGGCTTGTAAATTCATACAATGGTCCCTTAATCCTTCATGTGAAGTTTCATGGCAAGACGACTCATTTTCTATTTTTCACGATTTTTGAAACTTTTTACGGTTCAGGATTTTTTTAAAAATTTTTTCAGAAGGAGTTTTGGTCCCACACTTGGTAGACGTGATCCTTGTATTTTTTTTGGCATGCACAAACAAGTTCAGCTAAAAACTCGAAGTGTACAGGATTTTGTGACAATTTGAAAAAAGTGTCCCCATTTCAGACACTTTTAATGGCTACTGGCAGCAAACCTGTAAAATCTCAAATGCTCTTTAAGTGGGTGTGAGTTCTTGAGGTTTGATAAGGGATAGGGGGCCAATATAAGGGCCAAGTACCAGCACCCATTGCACATCATGTGCGCACACCCCCCCGCCCCCCAATCGTCGGAACCTCAATGCCGCCAGTCAGGTTCTCCGACGATGCTCTGATGATGGTGCCCCGGGTGAAAAAAAATATGGCACCAGCATATGCTCGAGCCCAGCATGTGCACCTGCAACCCTCGGTCTGATCGATCTTACACTGGGAATCAACTCCGTATGCTTAGACTTGGAATGAACTCCGTATGCCTAAGTCAACCCACGAAATGAGCATGTGGATGCTCAGCCGGCCTGAGGGGTAGGATGCGCAAGCCGGGGATCGATCGGGTCCCCCCTACATGCTGTCGATCCTACTGCAGCAACCCTCGGTCTCGTCTGATCTTAGACTGGGAATGAACTCTGTATGCCTAAGCCAACCGATGAAACGCGCGGGCGGGCGGGCACTACGCTGACCATAGAGGCGGGATGCGCAAGCCATGGATCGATAGGGTGGTAGGTGGGTTTAGGCACATCTTCATATTTTTGCCATGCCAATGCCATTTTTATGGCTTGTAAATTCATACAATGGTCCCTTAAGCCTTTATGTGAAGTTTCATGGCAAGACGACTAGTTTTTTATTATTCACGATTTTTGAAACTTTTTACGGTTCAGGATTTTTTTAAAATTTTTTCAGAATGGTTTTGGCCCCAAACGTGGTAGACATGATCCTTGTATATTTGTTGGCATGCACAAAAACATTCAGCTAAAAACTCAAAGTGTACAGGATTTTGTGACCATTTGAAAAAAGTGTCCGCATTTCAGACACTTTAATGGCTACTGGCAGCAAACCTGTAAAATCTCAAATACTCTTTAAGGGGTGTGAGTTCTTGATGTTTGAAAAGGGATAGGGGGCCAATATAAGGGCCAAGTACCAGCACCATTGCACATCATGTGTGCACACACCCTCGCCCCCCAATCACCAGAACCGCAATGCCACCGATCAAGTTCTCAGGTGATGCTCCGGCGATGGTGCCCCGAGCGAAAAAAAATGCGACACCAGCACATGCCCAAGCCCAGCATGTGCACCTGCAACCCTCGGTCTGGTCCGATCTTACACTGGGAATGAACTCCGTATGCCTAAGTCAACCCATGAATCGAGCGTGCGAGCACTCAGCCAGCCAAAGGGGCAGGATGAGCAAGTCGGGGATCAATCGGGTCCCCTCTTTGTGGTACCATCTTGCTACCGTAACCCTCGATCTGATCCAATCTTAGACTGGGAATGAACTCAATATGCCTGAGCCAACCGATGAAACGCCGGCCAGAGAGGTGGGATGCGCAAGCCGTGGATCGATAGGGTGGTAGGTGGGTTTAGGCACATCTTCTTATTTCTACCATGCCAATGCCACTTTTATGGCTTGTAAATTCATACAATGGTCCCCTTAAGCCTTCATGTGAAGTTTTTGTTGGCAAGATGACTCGTTCTCTATTTTTCATGATTTTTGAAACCTTTTACGATTTGGGATTTTTTTTAAATTTTCTTAGAGGGAGTTTTGGCCCAAACTTGGTAGATGTGATCATTTTATTTTTTTTAGCATGCACAAAAAAATTTAGCTAAAAACTCGAAGTGTACAGGATTTTGTGACCATTTGAAAAAAGTGTCCCTATTTTAGACACTTTAATGGCTACTGGCAGCAAACTTGTAAAAGCTCAAATGCTCTTTAAGGGGGTGTGAGTTCTCTTGATTTGATGAGGGAGAGGAGGCCAATATAAGGGCCAACTACCAGCACCCATCGCACATCTTGTGCGCACACCCCCCGCCCTCCAATCTCCAGAATCCCAATGCCGTCGGTAAGGTTCTCCGACGATGCTCCTGCGATGGTGCCCCGGGCGAAAAAAAATACGGTACCAGCACATGCCTGAGCCTAGCATGTGCACCCGCAACCCTTGGTCCGGTCCGATCTTACACTGAGAACGAATTCCTTATGCTTAGACTGGAATGAACTCCGTATGCCTAAGTCAACCCATGAAACGAGCGTGCGGGCGTTCAGCCGGCCAGAGGGCAGGATGCGCAAGCCGGGGATTGATCGGGTTCCCCCTGCGTGCTGCCAATCCTACTATCGCAACCCTCGGTCCAGCCCGATCTTAGACTGGGAACTACGTTGGCCAGAGAGGCGGGATGCGCATGCCGTCGATCGCTAGGGTGGTAGGTGGGTTTAGGCACATCTTCATATTTCTGCCATGCCAATGCCATTTTTATGGCTTGTAAATTCATACAATGGTTCCTTAAGCCTTCATGTGAAGTTTCATGGCAAGATGACTCGTTTTCTATTTTTCACGATTTTCAAAATTTTTATGGTTTGAGATTTTTTTAAAATTTTTTCAGAAGGTGTTTTGGCCCCGCACTAGGTAGACATGATCCTTGTATTTTTGTTGACATGCACAAAAAAATTCAGCTAAAAACTTGAAGTGTACAGGATTTTGTGATCATTTGAAAAAAGTGTTCCCATTTCAGACACTTTAATTGCTACTGGCAGCAAACCTGTAAAATCTCAAATGCTCTTTAAGGGGGTGTGAGTTTTCAAGGTTTGATGAGGGATAGGAGGCCAATATAAGGGCCAAGTACCAGCACCCATCACACATCGTGTGCGTACACCCCCTGAATCGCCGGAACCGCAATGCCGCCAGTCAGGTTCTCCGGCGAAGCTCAGGCGATGGTGCCCGGGTGAAAAAAAATACGACACCAGCACATGCCCGAGCCCAGCATGTGCACCCGCAACCCTTGGTCTGGTCCAATCTTACACTGGGAATGAACCTGTATGCCTAGACTAGGAATGAACTCCGCATGCCTAAGCCAACCCATAAAACGAGCGTGCGGGTGCTCAGTCGGCCAGAGGGGCAGAATGTGCAAGCTG
>NW_019167999.1:0-42124 GCF_002303985.1 Durio zibethinus
TTAGCTTTTTTTTTTTTTAAGATATAATGATTTTATGAAATTAATACTAACCTTGAATGTTGTGGTCATAAAATTATATAATACTATCTCCTTCATAAAACGAAGGACATAATATCCACTTTCAATATACCTAGTTGACGAAGTACCTAAAAAATAAATTTAATGGGTTTAGAAAAAAATGTATCTAAATAAACTCAGTATAAAAGAATAAATTTTATATTTACTGATAATAGCACCCAATCTATCTTTGCTTTTTTATCAACCGTAAACATTACCCTAAATTGAAAAGAAAAAAATTACTCAATACAAAAATAAAAGTAATTATGAAGAAATAGAAGATAATATAATAACATGTAATACCTCTTGATAAAATTTTTAATATTGGAGTTAGGCATCTCTATTAGTTGAGCAGAATAAAATAAGTATGGCATAAAGGAATTTGTATCAATCACAATAAGCTGCCTATGACGATTACAAAATAATAAGAATGATATACTCAGATTAGGCATCATCTCAGATTTTGGAAAGATTGGAATAATTATTAGTATGAATATAATTTACACAGCATTATACGAGAGCAAATAATAATCAACCCATTTTTTCATGCATTGAATCACATAACAAGCATGAAAAATGATTGTGCCATTCTGCTCACTAATGATATTCGAGTCAATGAATTTGAATCTATAGGTTATTTGTCTCTGTTACTCATTCAAGCATTACTCTTGATCATCAAGTCTTTGCTGTTGTTGCTCAATGATTGCTTCATATTATGTATTCGTCATTTGAGGGATTTTCGGTCGATTACTGAAAGACTTTGATGGCGACACAAATTTACTAACCCTATAAACTCGACCATGTCTTTTTTTCGCTCCTAATGCTAAAGACAAGGGATCTTTGCCATAGTGGGTTGCCAATTCATCGGAATTAAATTTAATAGCATAATCATCCTAAAAGACAATAATAATATGGGTCATAATAACAAATCTATGCAAGTATAGAGTCATTCATACAAGCACAAAGCCAATTATACATGATATAATGAGCAGTTATACATACAGTCTTTTTAGCCATTTCTTCAGTTGCTTTATCTACAAATGATTCATCATTCCATAAAAGTCCTTGTTTTCACACATTCCATCTGAAAACTTCAATGCCAAAGCTAGCGAATTCCTAATAAATTACTGTAATATAAGAATTAGAATCTATTAAACGAATGTTCATAAATATTCATTTATGAGTATAAAACAAGTATGTGAATACTTACAAGCTCATACTTGACATTTGTATAACCCTTTCTCAATGTCCGATGGTGATATACTTGTTTTGCCCGAATGTTCTTTTGTTTTTCTTTGATTTTCTAGAAAAGAAAGAAATTACGTAAATCACATATTAAGATATAGAATATATTACATAAAATCTTAAAAATAATTTTTTGTAATGGGTATGTATACCGTGAAATCATCT
Organism: Durio zibethinus; assembly: GCF_002303985.1. Next base: position 1,468 of record NW_019167999.1, read on the forward strand.
GATAGTCAATCTCGAACAAAAATCATCCAATCGTTATAACTTATAACATCTGTATATGATGTAGGTGGAACAGCCAATACATCACCCTGATTAGCGAACGATAAAATATATTAGGTTGTCAATCTAAAAGTCTTTGAATGCTTTCCCAACCGATTGTAACATAAGCTTTTTACACTCAATTGAGACGTTGAATCATTCGTAAAAAGTTTAACACAATTAGTATGAATACATTAAATTTTAATTAAATAACCATTTAACAAATTTTATGAAATAGTTGAATAAACATACTACAATTGACTCCTATATACAATCTTTTAGATCATCAAGAACTCGTCACCAATTATGGTATATTATTGAAATGCTACTAAAGACGACTTAGCCAATATGAGTAGCTAACTTGGCAGCTCCATTAGACACAAGCTACCCACTTTAATTGAAGTTGATGTGAATTTTCATGTCAGTCACTCGAATTTGTTTATTTTATCACCTTTCTTTTTTTTTTTTTTGGCCTACAGGTGTGTCTTCTTCATGTTTAGTAGCAAGAGAAGTATGTTGTTCGAATTTCATAATACTTGTGATTTTGATCATAATTATATGAAATACACCAAATTGTTTCTTTAAATTTTACACAGTACATAATAAAATACAAACAATATCATACTATATTTACTACACCAATATACATAAATCATCCTCAAACCCATAATATTTTACTAGTACAAGCCATACTATGATTCTCACCTTAAATAAGAGTTTCATGCAAAACAAATGATGAGTGAAAAAATACACATAATTTTCACAATACCATTCAGCAAACCACAATATTTACACCAAACTACACAAAACACCATACATGAAATGAAAGGTGCTCAGATGATTAAGGTGACGGTGGAATGAATAAAAAATATATATAGTAAGGAATGAAAAAAAAATACCTATATTGAAGAAAAATAATACAAAAAACCAAATAAAATAAAGACATACGGATAAACATAGAGGTGCGTGGCATTGAATTATTAAAGGTCAGCTATGATGAGAGAGATAAAGAAACCAAAAGGCAAACTATATGGGTTTAGGGGTTTTGGTTTGGTTGCAATGTAGCTTTTAACCATTCTCTGTAATAGCAATTTGGGATTCCAAAGTTCAAGATGGGAATGAATATAAAAAATGATCAGTAAAAGCATTTTACAAAAAAAAAAACCTTTAATAATCTTCTTAATTTAAAAAAAAATTATTGAAGGTGTTTTTTTATAGAAAACGCCTTCAGTAATCCTCTCCATTTTTATCAAGGATTATTTCAGATATTTTCTAAAAAAAAACCTTCAATAATCCCTCTAAATTTTGACGATGAGATTATTAAAGGTGTTTTTGACTAAAAACACCTTCAATAATCCCTACCAATTTTTTACAAAAAATTAATGAAGGCATTTTTTGCAAAAAAATGCCTTCAATAATCCTTTCCATTTTTATCAGGGGATTATTCAAGGCGTTTTACAAAAAAAAAAGGCCTTCAATAATCTATTCCATTTTTATCAAGGGATTATTAAAGGTGTTTTACAAAAAAAAAAAATACATTCAATAATCCCTTTAAATTTTGACGAGAAGATTATTGAAGGTATTTTTTACTAGAAACGCCTTTAATAATCCGCTTCAATTTTTTATAAGAAATTATTAAAGGTGTTCTTTTGTAGAAAATGCCTTCAATAATCCCTTTCATTTTTACCAGGGGATTATTCAAGGTGTTTTTTGTTAAAAATATCTTCAATAATCCCGTCCAATTTTTTAGAAAAGATTATTCAAGGCATTTTCTATATAAAAAAAAAGCCTTCAATAAATTGTGATTTTTTTTATTTGGGATTAGTCAAGACGTTTTTGCTTAGAAACACCTTTAATATTTCCTTTTAAAAAATTAAAAGAGATTATTGAATGTGTTTTAAGTTAAAAATGCCTTCAATAATCTTCTCGTCAAAATTTAAGGGGATTATTGAAGGTGTTTTTGGTAGAAAACGCCTTGAATAATCCCCTAATAAAAATGGATAGGATTATAAAAAAAACACCTTCAATAATTTTTTAAAAAAAATTAGAGGGGATTATTAAAGATGTTTTTAATCAAACACACCTTCAATAATATCTTCGACAAAATTTAAAGGGATTATTAAAGGCATTTTCTACCTGAAACGTCTTCAATAATCCCCTAAAAACTTAAAAAGTATTATTGAAGGTATTTTTGGCCAGAAACATATTGAATAACCTCATTCAATTTTTTGTAAGAGATTATTCAATGTGTTTTCTGGCGAAAAACACCTTCAATAATCTTTCCAAAAAATAGAAAAGGATTATTGAGAGTACCTTTAAAAAAATCACCTTGAATAATACTCTTATAGAAATTAGAATCAATCGCCCACTAAATAATTTTGTAATTTTTAATAATGGTAAATGTAATTTCTTAAAACTCCTTCGAACTCAAAACATTAAAAGTTAGTGGCGTTTGTTTGTTGAAAACACCTTTATTTGTCAGATTTATGGGTGTTTGTCTTATAAACTCCACTAAAACTGTCCCCAAACTTAGCATTTTGAATCCCTAACTCCAAGCTTCAGTTTTATTAATCTACTATTTCTCTTTCCTAACCAACTACAATTTACTTTCCGTTTTCTTCAGCTTTTACCATTCAAGCTTTGTCTTTTAAAACCCTATTGCTACTATTCTTTCATTATTTATTTTAGCTTTTACTTTATTCTACTATTCCTTTAGCTTTTGCAATTTTCATTATAATTTTTAGTTTAAAATTTTTCTCCAAAACCTATCTTTCTCAAATACCCATTTAGAACCCATTATCCCCTTCCATTTCCCTTTATTTTCATTTTTTTTTAGGTTTTCTCTAGACCAGATTTACCTTATTTCAATCCCAAATACAAATACTCTAGCCTAATGTCTAGGTTAGCAGCAGAGTTATAAATACTTTATATCAAGCAATTGAGAAAATACTTGACAATAAGGAGTTGAAATTTTATAAATGGGATGATGACTTTTCCCATCTATTACAAATTATCAGGGATAAGCTGAATAAAGTTGTCAAGGTAACTTCTTATGGTGCTTCATACCTATGGTTAAAGAAATTGAGAAATCGTTCAAGTATTATGAGGAGATCTTTCGACTGATATTGTCGTAGTGTGTAAAACTGCTTTATTGTTCTGGTCTTCTATAAGTACTGGTCTGGTTATTATTTTTGGTTTGATACATAATATAATTAAATATTTGAAATGTTCATTTTCCTATAATTTATTTATATAAGTTTGGTCTGATCATGTAGCAAGCACTAAATGGATAAGAGTTGGAAGTCAAGATTAAGTTAAGAGTACTGAGATAGAGTGAAAAGTTTTCTTAATTTTTCATTTAAGAATACAAGTGAATATAATATGATATTATGCTCATGTTTGAAGTGTGCTAATATCGATTGGCAAATGCATGAAGTTGTTTTGGAACATGCAATTTGTATGGGAATTGTCTCAGGATATGTTAATTATATTTTCATGGAAACATTTATAAACCATGATGGATCATCCATATTTTGTAATTCAAGTGTTTAAAACATAATGTAATAAATGCTTATATGTAATTTATGTCACATTTGCTTTTCTATATTTATTGTATTGTAAATCATACATTATCTTTTAATTTAATTAAATCGATATGTTCTGTATATATTATTGGTTATGATTTCTTAACTTCTCAATGTCTTTATATATGTTCTTTACATTCTTTTTTATATTTACTTTTATGATGCAGCTAAGCTGCAATACGAAAAAGTAGATTAAAAAGAATACATATCAGAGATATTAGTTTAGAACTATCTATGGCACCTGTTGATATTGGCTATTAACTGAATCCTTTGAAGGGGAATGTATGTACTATCGATTCTAACTCAGTCACTTTTAACCCTTTAACTGATATTGGATTTGGCAATACGAGAGGTCCAAGTTTAGATAGTATCCTGTCAATTGATTCTACTTTTAATTTAAATGCAAGTATCATAAACCCCATATTTAGATTTTGATTATAATGATTAAAGTATTGATAATTTACAAATTGATTTTTTATTTTTTGCAGTTGATAACAATGGTTAACGGAGGACCAGAGGCCGGACAACTTTAAAGGAATTGTTAGCACTACCTCCAAACGAGCATATTGTAGTGTCTGCAAACTCTGATAGGTAACTAATTGGTGAAGATTCTCAATTGTTGGCTGGATTTCTAGGCATGATTGCTCGTAATGGAATGAAATTGCATGTTCATTATGAAACATGGCATAAAGTTCTATTAGAAGTTAAGGCTGTTTATTGAGGTATTAGTATAATTAATTACATATAAAAATTAATTATTTTAAATTTGGTTTATTGATTAAAACTTTTTTTTGTATTATTAAAGTCAAGACTTGTACTTGAAATACCAACTTCATTTATGTTATAGCCATTGGGAAATAAATATAAAGATTATAAGCATAATTTGAAGAAAAAGTATTTGATCGAAATACTACTGTAAAGGCCACGATGAAAAATGTACCATGTAATGTGATTAGGTGACAATATGAACAATTAGTTAGATTTTGATTCTCAAGAAAAAAAGAGGTACTAATTTATAACTTTTAATATTAGGTTTAATAATAAAGGTATTTTATGATTTAAGTTGGTAATATTTGTATTTTTACTATATATGCAATTATTTCTTATGATAGGAAAAAAAAAAGATTGAGATTGGTAGCAAAAAGAAACAGAAATATGGCCATACAAGTCGATCAAAACGTTTTGCAAGAAAGCAAAAAGAAATAGTAAGTTTATGATATTAAACTTCTCCAAATGAATGAACTTGGTTTTCATTGTTGATATATGTGTCGTAATTTGCAATTTATGTCTATTTACAACTTTTTGTGCCATTAAAAGGTAAAAATGCAAATTTACAGTTATTGTTCTATTTTAAAAGTTTTAATAGTTTCAATATATAATATTAAACTTATCCAAATTATTGAACTTAGTTTTCACAGTTGATATATATGAAAAAGTTATTGATTATGTCTATTTAGGACTTTTTCTATCGTTAATAGGTAAAAATATAAATTTGCTATTATTGTTCTATTTTAACAGTTTGGATAGCTCTAATACATGATATTAAACTTGTCCGAATGATTGAACTTGGTTTTCACAATTGATATGTGTGAAAAAGTTATTGTTTACATTTGTTTGAGACTTTTTGTGTTGTTAAGAGGCAAAAATGCAAATTTATTGTTATTGTTCTATTTTAATAGTTTTCATAGCTTCAATACATGATATTAAACTTGTCAGAATAATTGAACTTGGTTTCCACAATTGATATGTGTGAAAAAGCTAACGTTTATATCTATTTAGGACTTTTTATGCCGTTAAAAGGAAAAATGCAAATTTGATATTATTGTTCTATTTTAACAGTTTGGATAGCTTCAATACATGATATTAAATTTGTCCGAATGATTGAACTTGATTTCTAAGGTTGATATGTGTGAAAAAGTTATTGTTTACGTCTATTTATAACTATTTTTGCTGTTAAAAGGCAAAAATACAAATTTGCTGTTATTATTATATTTTAGCAGTTTGGATGGCTTTAATACATGATATTAAACTTTTTCAAATGATTGAACTTGGTTTTCATGGTTGATATATGTGAAAAAGTTATTTTAACAGTTTGGATGGCTTTAATACATGATATTAAACTTTTTTAAATGATTGAACTTGGTTTCCGCGGTTAATATATGTGAAAAAGCTGTTGTTTACCTTTGTTTAAGATTTTTCGTGCCGTTAAAAGGAAAAAATACAAATTTACTATTATTATTCTATTTTAACAGTTTGGATAGCTTCAATACATGATGTTAAACTTTTTTGAATGATTGCATTTGGTTTTCGTAGTTGATATATGTGAAAAAGTTGTTGTTTACCTCTGTTTAGGACTTTTTTGGCCATTAAAAGGCAAAAATACAAAGTTAATGTTATTATTCTGTTTTAACAGTTTGAATAGCTTCAATGCATGATATTAAACTTGTCTAAATGATTGAATTTTGTTTCCATGAAAGATATATGTGAAAGGCTAAAATGTTTTTTTTGTTTACATTTGTTTTAAGATTTTTGTGCTGTTAAAGGGCAAAAATATAATTTTATAGTTATTTTTCTATTTTAACAATTTAGATAGATTAAATACATGATATTAAACTTATTCAAAATTTTTAACTTGGTTGACAGGCTTGATATGCATGAATAAGTTACGGTTGATTTGTATTTAACAATAACATATATTTTTATATAGGAGATTGAAATGGGTACAAAATTGAATGTGTGAAACTTTTTCAATTAGCCCACACAAAAAAGATAGATTTTACCTGAATGTTGAAACACAAAATTGTAGTAATTTGTTACATTTATTTTATACATAAAGTAAATATTTACTATTTTAAACATATTTTGGATTAACCATTAAACTTGATAGTTTTATCTTATTAATTTATAAGAGAAAGTGAAAAAGAAAATGGCTGCTAAGATTGAAGTAGCATCTAATGGTTGAGTCAACATGGAAGAATTGAAAAATTAGATTTTCACAGAAATTGCTAGAAAAAAAAAGACATGAACGGGTCTGAGGCCTTGAATTGGTTCTAACACCATCTGGCTACTATGGATGTAGCTCTCAGCAATTTACATTCTCAAGAAGTTAGTCTTCGTGAGACATTTCATATTGAAAGAAGAGTTGTAAACTATGCAACAACTTTTCCAAGAAATTGAAGTAGAAAGAGAACATGAGCATGCTAAAATTGAAAAAAGAACGTGCTAGAATGGATAAGAGCATGCAAAATTTCAGCAGTTGCATGATTGATTTGATACTCTTATGAATTTTGTGCAACAACAATTTTCAAGAACTAATCTAGGTGGTTCACCAACTCAGGTATTATATTTAGTAACTATTTATATTTTTAATATAAAAATTAGCTTATTATTAAGTGTTAAAACTTGTATGATATTATTTAGTAGATTTCTTAAGCACACTAGTGACCAAAGTGGAAAAAATCCTTCATCAAATGATAGTATTTCAAATCTATGCAATCATCAATTTCATACATTTTAAATTTTTTGTCAATGTACTAAAATAATTTGAATGTTATTGCATGTATTATTAAACTTAGTGTTACATGCATATTTAAACAAATTATGTATTTATAATATTTGGTTTATGAATTTAAGTTTGGTTTTATTTTTTTTAACATTTTTATTTAATGATAATAATAAATATTAAAAAAAATTTTAAAAATAAATTTCTTAATTTCGCTGTATTTGTGTTAAAAAACACTATTAAATTTTAAATTTAGCAACGTTTTTCTGATACAAATGCCATAATTTAGCGATAATTGTCCTTACAAATGTCGTTAAATAGAGCGACATTTTATGATACAAACACTACTAAATTAACGACATTTATTTGATACAAACATCATTAAATTAGCAATGATTGTGCTTACAAACGCTAATAAATTAGCAGCGTTTCTTATAAAACACGATTATTTTCTCCGACGCGGGTATAACAAACGCTTTTAATAGCATTTTTGGCAAAGGCCATAAATCTTTTAGTGATATTTATAAACGTCATTAACATTAAAAAAAAAACAACACTAAAGACCTAAACCCTAGTGGTGGCCCAGTCGAGCATCGTGGAGCTGTGAGCATTCTTTTTCAACTTTTTGTAACCATAGGGATATTCTTTGCAAATCTGGTGAACTACCGTGCATCAAATATGCACCTTTATGGATGGAGAATGTCTTTAGGCTTGCAGGCCACACCAGCCACCATGTTTGTTCATAGGTTCTTTGATCATCACAAAAACACCTGCCAGCCTGGTCGAGCCGTGCAAAAGAGTCTAAGGGACACAAAACACTGAAAAACATTTGGGGTGTCGACTAAGTTGATGCTGAGTTTGAGCAAATTGCTAGGGTTAGTAAAATTGCCCAGGAAGTGAAACATCCATATAGGAAGCTCATGAAACGCTCCAGCATGCTCCCTCTAATTATAGGTATCATGCTTCAAGTTTTTCAGTAGTTTACAGGAATCAATGCCATCATATTTTATGCTTCTTTCTTGTTTCAAATTGTTGGATTCAAGAATAATGCTTCCTTGTTGTCCTCCATGATTACTGGAGCCGTAAATGTTATCAGTCTATGCAGTTGATAAGATTGGTAGGCAGAAACTACTTCTACAAGCCTGTATTCAGATGTTTATAAGCCAGATATGCATCAGTTTTAATATATTGAAGATTAAGATTTACAAAAAATTTTATGTAGAACTGTGATAGAAAGTTATTTGATGCAGACTGCAACTGGAACAATTCTTTTACTTCACTTGCACTCCACTGACTCATTAACAAAAAACCAAGCAGCTTTTGTTGTGGCACTGGTTTTTCTGTTTGTTATGGCCTTTGTTTGGTCCTCTTGGTTGGCTGATTCCGAGTGAAACATTCCTTCTGGAGACAAGAATAACAGGATTCGCATTTACAGTCAGCTCTAACATGCTATTCACCTTCATCATAGCTCAAGCATTCTTATCAATGATGTGTCATTTACGTGCCTTCATATATTTCTTCTTTGCCGCCTAGATATTTGTCATGGGAATATTTGTGTTGTTCCTATTGCTAGAGATGAAGAACGTGCCCATTGATGCCATGGTTGAGAGAGTCTAGAATAAACAACCTATTTGAAAATTGTTCATAGTTGGTGATGAAGATGCAGAAGCTCAAAGCCAACAAATTTAAAGATGGCATAATGGCATGAAGGTAGTGATGTTACTATCATCAGGGATTTAAATAGCGATCACGATCACGTTTTTTGTCGTGTTGCTTTTATTGCATTTTCAGATATAACGGAGATCATTGCGATCATAGCAGTCGTGATTTTTTTTTTTTTTGCATAATTTATTATAAAATGTAATAATTATAATTATAATTATAAAAACTCTTATTCAATGATTTTAAAAATAGTTTATGACACTCTATTTTTTTATATTTTAAAAAAATTATTCACAATTTTATTTAGATTATAAAAAGCATTCATATTTGGTTTATCCATAAATTTTTTCTTGGCCAAGTTTATATTCAATATTAATTCTAGACTAATCAAATATTAACAAAACATAATATGTTAAATACTAAGTATCTATATTTAATAAAATTAAAAACTTAAAAATATAATAATTTCAAATTCCATCAACTACAATTATTGATATATATTTCAAATTTTACCACATGGTAGAATGACGAGGAGGATCAAATTTTCTATCTTCACTTGAAGAGCCAAGTTGACTCTATCTCTATCCCTGAGGCCTTTGTTCTTGAAACATTTGAGGTAGAGGATATATTTGAGGATGATACATTTATGGTGGGGATACATTTGTGGTAAATGATACATTTAAGGTGGAGGATACATTTAAAGAGGTGGAGGATACATTTGAGGTGGATAATAACCATATGGAGGTGGATGTTAAAAATTAAGTTGTTCCGATGGATAGTAATGTCCTTGAGTACTAGCAGATGATTCACTATACTCAAAGTTACTAGAATTTGGTCTCCTACCTGAAGATAAAGAACCTCTAGAAATATCATAGTGGTTCTTCATGGCTTTTCCTTTTGATCGAGCTGTACGTGCACTTTGACCTTCACTAGATTCAGCAAATGGATTTACTCCATATTTTGGCATATTAATGAAAAGTCCACCAGTAGCAGCAAGCCCAAATTCTCTTCCAAGTGGGCTGTAAGGTCGATTTATATTCATATTATCACTAAATTCATCCCATCACCATCACCATCATCATCATCTGGACTTAAACCACCACCATCATCACTCTGACTTGGTGTTGGACTTGAACTTGAATGAGACACATTCTTTTCTTGAGATTGGTGTGATTGTTTCACATTCATTTCATTATCAGAATTACCTGCAGGCAACCAATCAGAGTTTTGACCATCTAACAGAGGATTTTTTTTCTCTTGCAGCCATTCTATTAGTGGATCATCATCTTCAAAAATATGGTCAAGGCTAATAGGATTAAAACTATTATTTATCTCATCAATGCTCATTCTTTTTTGATATCTCATCCTAAGCCTTATATTATAATAGGTATATACAAGTTTCTGAAGTCTTTCAAACTTCAATGTGTTTCTTGCTTTGCTGTGAATATAGCTAAATATGCTATAATTACGTTCATAATTTAATGTAGATATTGTGTGACTAAGCATTTTGATTGCTAGTTTTTGTAATTCAGGAACATAAGTGCCATATATCATCCACCACTCAGCTGTATAAAATTATTTAAATTAAATACGAATATGCTATACAATTAAATAATATAAATAAATTATAATTATTTAATTTACTATTTACCTAGATTCATTTGCTTCTAAGCTCTTTGTGCCTGTGGAGTACCAAATGTTTCATGCTTGTCTCGAAATAATAATAACCACATCGATTGAAAATACAATAATAAATGAATAAATAAAAAATAATTCAATTTGTAATACATAAAATAAATGTTAAAGTTATAAAATAGTATTAAATACTAATCTGATTAATCATCCTGATTTGAGTATCTATCAAAGGTTTTAATCTTTCAATAACTATTTTTATACCTTCTAATGTTTCTTTAAATACATTTGCAGAATGTTCCACTCCAAATTGAAATTATGGATTTAGATAGTAACCTAAACATAATTCATAACAATATTATACTAAAGTAATAAAAATAAATATATAAACAATTTAAGTATAAAAAATAAACATATTTTTTAAATACCATCTATATTCTTGGTTTACTTACTAGCTGAATGTAAGTTAGAGTGCATGCAACTCCATCTATTATCAATAATCTTTTCATATTCAGTAGAATAACGACAATTTTGCTGAATTGCTTGTTTAGCTCTATCTACAGCCTCGTAAATAAAGCCCATTGTTGGCTTTTCATCACCATCCATAAGGTGCAACACTTTTACTAAAGGCTCATAAACTTTTATTATATCGCCTACTTTTTTCTAAAAATCTTTTCCCAAAATGATTTTTTTGGCTTCATAAGCAAATCCTGATTTTTGTTGTCCCCATTTTGAATCTTTAAATTCCTATATATTCATCAATAAATTTTAGAGTAATATATTTTAAATTAATATTTTAAACAATGATATCATAAAAAGATGCTAAATTTAAATAGTTGTACTAATTATTAAGTACTAACCTTTGAATTAAACATCTCTCTCAAACATTGCTTTTGCCTCATTATTTCTTCTAACTGTATGAAATGAGTGGTAAATCGGGTAAGAGCAGGATGAAGTATTTGCTTCCCTTGTGTATATAATTTTTCATCAAATTAACAGTCTAAATGTGATTGTATATAAAACAATTCACTTTCTTTACATCATCCAAAACCTTTACCACATTTTTTTTCTTCCCAATATCTTCAAGGCACAAGTCCAAACAATGAGCTGAACATGCTGTCCAATACAAATGCTTTCTCTTCTCCATTAGTCTTTTTCCTACGGCCTTAAGTGTTGCCTATTTGAACAATGTATTTTTCTCCAATTTCTTCCACAACTTCATCTAATAATCTGTAGTAAAAGTTTGCATCTCTACTACGAACACTTGAGACATCTACAAATTTTCAAAAAATGGTCCTTTTACTACAGTAAACAAGGAAATTAATGATATGCCTTTGATTCAAACTATTGGTCCAACAATCACACATCAAAGTGACACCCAATTCATTCTAATGAGCTTTTAATCCATTAACCCATTCATGAACTTGTTGATACTCAGACTCTAAATACACATCTAAGACCTCATAAGGTGTTAGAAGTTTTACATGTTGGTCAACTTCTGCTACCACAGAATCAAATTATGCAACCATGGAAATTTGTTAACTGAAAAGAAAGTTGATCATATATAAAAAATTTTGATACTGATTCACCCATCTTTCTTCTTAATGTCTTTAAAAATGAATCACTTACTTTTGGTTGCCTTGAACTCTTACTTCTAACTAATTCAGGTATAGTTCCCCTTAATGAAAATTCAAACTCATTTGAAGTTGATTTCCTTATTCTTTCTTCAAAATATTCAGCAATTGAACAATGAAAGCTTCGTCCCTCTTCATATATGTTACTCCAATCACTAGTTCTTTGTTTGAATTCTTGTCTTCTGTGCCACTCAAGTTGTGATTGGATACTATCTTGCAGAGCTTGTCTAGTAGTGATGTCATCATCAATAAATCCTTCAAAATCATCTTCCTCTCTTAATTGTGATAAAAATTTATTTTTTCTCCTTTTGTAGTCAACTTTTTTTTATTTGCTATCTTGAAAGAGTTTCATCATACTTTCTCTTACTATACCTATTAATAATATAGTTAAAAAAAAGGAGAAAATTAGTTACACATGCTTATGTAATTTTATAATTTTTATTAAGAAATTAACAATAATATTTTCAAAGAAATTATAAAAATATAACATACCAGTAATGTTGGGGCATGGTGCAACATTACCAGTTTTATGAGCAATGTGTTCTTTGAAATGTGTTATTCCTCCTTTTATAGCTTTACCACAAAGTTTACATGAAATATTTCCTCTTGTATTTGGCACAGGTGTTCCAAAATGCCAACCTATATCATCACTTGGCGCGTCCTTTACTCCTTTACTCGGAAACTCTTCATGTGGTGGCATACTTACTATTTTATATAGAAACAAAATAAAATTATATTTAGAAATATTAATATTACTTATTGCATCATTAAAAATTGATTTTACACTAAATGTTTTAATTTTTAGTTTTTAATCTTAAGAATATTATTAAATAACTTAATCTTTTTGATACACTAATAGATATAAATTTTTTTATCACAAATAACTTTCAATAATTATATAATAAATACAATCTTCAATAATTACACAAAAATAACAAGAATTAATCTAATATCAAAAGAATTGGCAACAATATAAATATCAAAACAACAAAAACATTTATTAAATTTCATATACAAAATTATAAATTAATATATAACACAATCAAAATATAATATTTAATTTTAATTAATTTTTGTCTAACTTATACAAAAAAATTTATCAAAAATTTTCATCTAAAATCTCTATATATATCATATTAAATTACTAATCCCTTAATTTTTTTTTATAATAAATCTTTAATCCCTCTAATTAGATTTTATCTAAAATAATTTCAAAAATTAAAAAAGTTCAAACTTATATTTTAATAAAATTTTCAAACCTATATTTTTTATTTTTTAGTTTTTAATCTTAGTAAGAGTAATAGATCATAAAATACTAAATTTATTAAATAACTTAATCTTTTTGATACACTAATTGATATAAATTTTTTTATCACAAATACCTTTCAATAATTATATAATAAATACAATCTTCAATAATTATACAAAAAAACCAAGAATTAATCTAATATTAAAAGAATCGACAATAATATAAATATCAAAACAATAAATAAAAATTAAAATTCAGATACAAAATTATAAATTAATATATAACACAATCAAAATATAATATTTAATTTTAATTATTTTTCATCTAACTTATACAAAAAAATTTATCAAAATTTTTCATCTAAAATCTCTATATATATTATATTAAATTATTAATCTCTTATTTTTTTAATTATAAATTTTCAAAACCTCTAATTAAATTTTATCTAAAAAAATTTCAAAAATTAATTACAAAATTAAATAAAAATTTCAACCCCCACCCCCCCAACACCCCACCACACCTAATCTCTCCCCACCCAATCCCTTTCCACCCCCCAAATGTCCCACCATACCTTATCTTTCCCCACCCCCCAACACCCCACCACACCCAATCCCTCCCTACGTGCTTGTCCCAATGTCCTTCAATTTGGTTAATTGTAACTGAACCATCTAAAAACGTAGAAACGTAACTTTCTAGAATTTTCTTTTGTTCATCTTCTTCGCGCATCCAAAGCTTCACTTTCCACAATTTTATTTTTTTTTCTCTTTTTTTTTAATTTCTCATTTTCTCTTGCATCTCTTTATCATTATTACTTACCCAATACCTACGGAATACCTCGTTCGTCTCTCTCAGACTCTTACAACAGAACAGACATCATTTTACAAAAATTTTACAAAAAAAAAAGTAATTTAATTTTCTTTTCTTACCTTATTTGATCTTGAATATTGATTAAAAACTTGAAGCTGATTTGAATTTGGGTGCCGAAGTACCGATTGAATTATTGAAACTTGAAATATTCGTCTATTTTCTATCTCATTTTCAGATTAATTTTGATGCTACAGATCTGAGAGTTTGAATTTTATTTTTTGCTTTTGCTTTTACGTTTATTTTTGCAAGTTTATTGCTTTATTCTACAGGTTGAAAACTTGAAATTTTGTTTTTTTCTCGAACTATTAGATCCGTGAGTAGGAGAACGGAATAGCGACAATAACGGTCCGTTATTGCGTCTATTCTCCGTTACGACGTTATTTGCGGCCATTACACTCCGTTTTTTTCGTGAATGAAATTCTCAACCACGTTTTGTCCAATAACGATGATGGGTGGTGACACTACCGCTATTTTACGACCGCTATTCTACTTTTAAACCGCTATTTGAAGCCTTGACTATCATTACTCTTGTATATGTTGGTTTAACTTTGTATAATTGACTTGATTTGATAAGTCAATTGAATTGTTGGACATGGATTTAATTTTGAATCCTTCAAGAAATATTTTCAATTATTACGTATGGAACTTAAGTTCATAACTTATTGAGACAAAAAACAATAATAAAAGCCAAAATAAGTGCCACTTTAGCAGGCCTTCTTCCATAAAGTAGCTACTCAGTATCATATTTATACAATTATTAATATTCACGAGGAATACATGTCTCTGTAACCAATGACATTATAAAATATACTGACCATTACTTAAAGTCCGCCAAAAGACCCCAATATAATTCCATAGAACAACCAAACTAAAATTGTTTAATGAAAACCTCATACAAAAACTGTAAAAGCAGCCATTGCTAAACCAAGCATACTAAAACTCCCCTTGGAAGCTCTCAAAGAGATAGCGCTGCTTGGCGATGGTGCAGGCCCACCGACCGAAGGAACTGAAGAAGGGCTCAGTCCAGAGGGAGCTGGAGATGGAGCTGTTTCAGATGAGCGAAGCACGTTGATGTCAACTTTTTGTCCAGCTTGACAGTGTCCAGGAACACCACAGAAAAAATAGTGGTGGCCTTTTGTGGTTATGTTAATGGAGTCATTGCCGGTGTTATAGGTGGCCAAAGGAGCTGAGGCATTGCAGGCCCTGTACATGGGATGGGTTACTCGCATCACATTGTGAAACTGAGCATTGTACTCAAAATCTGTATGCCATTAACATTGGTGTCATTGAAAGAATTAGATAAATTGTGACAATGAAGAACAGATCTATATAACTGTACCAAAATCTTAAGCAGTAGAATTTCTTTCCTTGAATCTTAAATTGGCTTGTGGAATAAATTTGGGAAGTACTATCTCTTTCTCTCAATATTCATTTCTGTGAATTATTCTAGACCGGATAGCCCCATTGTCATTGAATCTTCACAAACAGCTAGGGGATCCAATTATATTTTTAAGAACTGTGCTGAAAACTTTAAGGCATTATTGTACATAATCAAGCATGAATACACAGCTAGGGCCCATGATTTTTCCACCAAAAAAGTATGTTGTGCATAATAATAAAGTTTTGTCCCATAATTAAGCTTATTTTTCCAACCTTGCTATTAGCCCAAAATTTCATAATAACTCAAGTTGTCAACTCTAAGCAAAAATAATTTATGATTATTGGTTACTTGTGTATACCTCTATATCAGATATATTACAAACTACTTTCTAAATTTTGATTGAAATATACTGTGTTTTCTATGTTTCTGTGTTTCTATCTTACAAAGGAATGTAAATATCTGATAGTTATATATATATATATAAAAAAAAAAAAAAACAGTGTCTGAATCAAAAGAAAGATAAAGATATTTTTAAGTCACTTTTTGTAATTTTAGGCAAACATTGAATGGATGGATTTGATACCCTACCAGACATCGCAAACTTTAGCTAAGCTTTCAATGGGGTGAAGTGACAGCTAATGAGAAAGGCCAGAGAAAGTGGGGTTTGGAGAAAATAATGTGGGTTGGGGGACCACAATTGTTTATTGGACCCCGACAAGTTGTTGGATGTTGGTGCCCATTGGGACGATTAAAAACAATGTACGCTTGATTTCTAAGTGTATTATTGTAAGAATCCACGTGTCTTCCAGTCCATGCTGTAATCAACAACAGAAGTTTCCTACCAAGTCCATTTGAGGTAAGACGGATGATGGGAGAAATCAATGGGTCATGAATTGACCATGAAACAAACAGACATAGCCAGGGCTAAAGAAGGATCAGGTCTTGGATAGTACCCTAAAGCCAGAACAGGGATATAAAAATATCCTAGGCGTTGTCTATGGCTGTACATACAGGGAACATTTATCAGAGAACTATGTAAATCAGAGGGAGATCTTGTGGGAAATTGCTTGGAATTTCACTCGTGGAAAAGTGGAAATTCCAGCACCAGCTTTAACACAAAATAATTGCAAGAGGTGGACCATAAAGGGAAGAAAGTAGAGGTAAAAACAGCTTTTTAAAGAACAAAGCTACTGTAAGGAATATTAAAACCCAGTAGAGGAAATAAGAGAGTATACCCAGAAAACCATTGGCAAACAGGGTATTCAATTAAGAAAAATGGAGCACAAGTAAGCACAAAACTGAAGGGAAACTTACGAATAATGTCACCAACTTGGAAGGTCTTAGTAGCAGCCCACTGCTTGTAGTCAATATTGCCAATGGTGGTCCAACCAGCAGAGTCTCCAACCTTGTAAACAGCTGCATGGGACAACTGCAGCAAGGCAGCCATCATAACCAGAAGAGCCTGAGCCACGACTCTCTCTGCAAAACCCATGACAAATTGGCAATTGACTAGTTGTGTTCTATGCCCCTGAGCAAGGAAAGGAGGATTTATGTGTTTGTTTGCGATGGGTTTGTGAGGATGGCAAGGGATTCTTTCTCTGGAGGTGTTTATAAATCTTTTGGACTAACTTTACTTTGGTCGCTTGGGCTTCTTAAATTTTCAGTTACTTTGGGATTATGGACCCCCTACTTTTTGGTATTTATGCTAATGGACATGTCCCTATTGCAAATTGACAGGATTCATCCTAACTAAAGTGGCTGTTCTCTCTGATCTTAATTATGAGATCGAGAGATTAAAGGGATAAAGTCAAATAGAAATGAAAGCATTGAATTTTTTGAATTTGAAGTTTAGATCAATTTTTTCATTACTTTTAAGAATTAATATCTAATAAGTTTACATTCAATAACTGCAACTATAGTACATACTAACGGAGGTATATGACCAAATTTCTATGCCAGGAAAGGATTTTTACAATCTTCATCCAACTCTCTTGTCAATATCGTGAAATCTACTTACCGATAGGTATTGGTATGTTATCTTTCAAGCCAAATCAATTTTGATGAAAAACATTGTCATGATATTTGATATCTTATAAAGATCTTAATTATTTTTTATCATTAAACTTATATACATATATTAAAACTTATATGACAAAATTTTCGAAATATAAACAAAGTTTTTGTAAGAAAATTATAATGAGATTGTAATTGTAAGATCCTTATTTCATAAAAACTATACTTAAAGTTCCTAGTCAATATTTTATCAATAGGATGACATTGACAAAAGCCATTGAGATTAGCATATGGTTATATCTTACTCAAGTAGCAAGCAACCATTCTCATAAGTTAAAAGTTTAGGTAAACTTAAGTTAATATGTGAGTACTTTTTATAAGAATAAGTTCATTGAACATGACCCAAAATGAAAATACTTCACATAGTGTCTATAGCTATATTATTATGTAATGGTTATATAAATGATCCTCTAATTTAATATTACTTATGATCTTATATGATGAGTGTTATATTTTAACTTTATTTTTCTCATAGTTTTAATTACAAATGCTCTAGTCAGGTATAGTTAGGTATATGAAGTATATAAAAATGTATGAAGTAATTAAGATAGAATTCGTTATCTTGTGTGATTAAGAGAGTATTTTAATTAGTTTTCATTGAATTAACTTTAAAAATTTTTTACTAGAGTGAAATAAGAGCTTAGAATTATTTTAAAACTTATTTGTGAGTTAATGTCAATAACAAGACTTAACATGATTGAATAAAATTGAGTAGATACTAAATCATATTTAATATTCAAGCCAAGATGTTTAGTAATTAAAGGATATTAATTATACATTAAAACCATGCACGGATAGACTGTCAAGCCACATTGACTTTCTTTAGCAATTGGGAGTCTTGACAATATAGCTAGCATTAATCATGATCTATAAATATAAAATTAACTAATTAGATAATTATAGATAAAGTCAAAAGATTTGATTTCTCTAAGTCCGAACATAAGGATTACAATGTTTGTGTTTAATGCCAACATGCTAAGAAATTTAACGGGTAACACACAATAAGACAATTGTAAAAAATTAAAATTAAGACAAATTAAATTGGACTTAATTTGGATTGGATTAAACCCAAAGGTAAAAGAATTAACAAAAGATGCAATGTCTACTTGTTATAACAATCGACATGTATAAAGATTAATTGAGAATTAAGTTGTCTTATGTTAACCCTAAAGTAGTCGAACCCTTCTCTATATAAGGAACATTAGCTATCCCTCTTCTAAGAAGAATAAAAGATACACTTTCATCTCGTGTTGAAAACAAACTTGAGAAAAAGTAAAGAGAGGGTTTTATAATACTCACTAGTTAGAATATTGGTTTTGTTTCTCACATTTTTGTAAAAGTTTTTTTATAATTGTTTGTGTGGATCACCATTAAAGGTTGTACGTTTAGACAGCTCTTGGCTTGCTAAAACAAATTCTGTGATCTTATTTGCTTGGTGTTAAGAAAAATCGGCACAAGAGGTAATATACTTCTAATCAAAAGTAAATATCAAGTTTGTATGATCTTGTTGATTGAACTTGGTTTTGAGGAATTGAAAATTTTTAAAATTTCATTGCTAGTACTTTGTACATTATGCACAATTTCCTTCGGTATGTCTTGTCGATATTATTGAGTGTAAAATAGTGACACATTTAGAACATAAGAAATATTATCCAGATTGAAGTAGGATTAACTACTTTTGTAGTTGCATTTTTTCCTCTATTTATTTAAGGTGGATGATAAGCATAAGGACAGATGGCATCCAGCTAAAATACCACTCACCTAGCACTCTTAAGAGATGTTTGATTTAAATGAATATAAGATTTTTTCGCAAAATCTTACTTGTGGGATTGTGATTCCTACGTTTGGTTCACAAATATTTGATTTCTAGGGATAATCTTAGATTCACAATAGTACTCAAAAGTCCCAGAATAAAAACTTTCTCTCTTTGTAGTTTTTTAAGATTCCAAAAAAAAAAAAAAAATTTATCTCACATTTGACCTAAATAAAAAATTTTACTTTGTATTTTACCTCATGAAAATCAACATATGAAAATCAAGTAATTGTTGATTACTTTTAATTTGAAAATTTTTTTAATTGAGATTTTATATTTTTTCACTTGAATATTGCATTTGTAGGCTTTGAAACACAATAATTGTAATTATTTATTTTGTTTTTTTAAACAAAAATATACTATTTGACAACTCATAAATCTTTTTTATATTTTTTATTCAAATATTGCATTTGTAGGCTTTAAAAGACAATAATTGTGATTATTTATTATGTTTCTATTGCTATGATTCTTTGAACATAAACATAATATCTGATAACTCATTAATTTTCTTTTTCATTTGAATACTACGTTTATAAGTTTTAAAACATAATAATTATGATTATTTATTACGTTTCTTTGAACATAAATACAGTATTTGCTAACCAAATAATTGGTTAATTTTTTTTTTTATTTTTTACACTCAATATTGGAATTGTACTATTTAAAACATAATAATAATAATTATTTACTATATTTTTGTTCAAAGCGATACAGTATTTAACCACATTAATTGCCTTATTATTTGGTGAGCAACGTTATTGCCTTGTCACTACGTTTCCCAATGACTTACACCCTCAGTTGACCAAATCGTTGACAACAGGGTACAAGTTTTTCTCTTCTTCTTACTTATTTTATTATTATTCTATTATTTATATATATATATATATATATATATATATATATCTTTTGATTAAAGCCCGGAAACCATGAACAAGCCAAAATAGTTTTGGCACGTAAGTGGAATACTAATTTTGGAAACTAAATGAGAGGGAGAAAACTATTATTATTATTATTATTATTATTATTATAAGTTTGTTTTCTTGATCAAGTACTTAAGAAAGAAATTGGATAAAATTTAGATAAAATTTTAAAAAATTATTTGATACATTAGTATATGAATTTTTTAACTCATAAATGGGGTTAAAATGATGACATATGTCTTATTTTTTTTTGAATTGAAATTTTAAATATATAAAAGATATGTTTTATCATTTTAACCTCACTGGTATAATTAAAAAACTTTACTATTAGTGTATTTAATAATTTTTAAAAAAATTTTTAGGTAAAATTTATACAATTTTTAATAATAATGATTTAATTAAAATTTTAATAAAAAATAAAAATAGATGAATTGATAGAGTTTAACAAGAAAATCAATAATCAATATTTATTCAACAAATAAAAATTTTATTAAAATTTTTATAAAAAATAATTATCTAAAAAATATATAAATTTTTTTTGAAATTTTACACAATTTATGTATGATCTACTTTTAATTTATTTTTTTAATTTTTTTAATTTTTATTTAATTATTTTAATACAAAATTTTATAAATTTCTGTTTAAAAAAAAAAAAACAAGGGAAGATGACATTCAGTAGCTCACCCCAACCATCATAAACATGAGGGTAAGAGTTTTGGAATTCCAAAATGCAACTTGATTGCATATTATTATCGTATTTACTACATTTTTTGGAATAGAAGCATAGTAATTGATTTTGAAATTTTTTTTAATATCTCACTTGGATCCTATGTTTTTAGGCTTTGAAACATAATAATTGTAAATTATTTACTGCGTTTCTTGGATGAACTTAACATAGTAATTGATAACCAATTTTTTTATAGTTAGCCACTCAAATATTGCGGATTTGAAATGCATTAATTGTCAATTTTTTTTTTACAAATTATTATGTTTATTATATAGTGAAAGACATTATAATAAAAATAAATTATTAAATAATTTGACTTTTTTTTAAACAAAATATAGAAATTTAATAATTTCATGTCATGAAAAATCACTCTTTGTCATGAATCAATACTTTCTCGAAAATCACTTTCTATTTTTGAAATCTAAAATTTTACGAACTAAATACCCCTTTACTGTCAAGTAATGTCACCTAATTATGCTTCAAACATTTATGATAAAAAGAGTTTGTATTCATGTTATTAAAGCAACGTAGTAGAGTTTTTTGTACTAAAGCAACGTAGTAGAGTTTTTTGTACTATCTCCTTTTTTTTTTAATAATAAATGAGATTCCAACTTGAAACCTTCAGTCTTGAGCCGATTTCAGTTCACTCAATAACAACTCATTTGTGTGTGTTTTCACAATCTCTTGATCATTTGAAGTAGAGAAATATGCCATAAATGAAAAGGTAAAAGGAAGGGGGTATATTAGCATTTTATTCAAGTAGTAGATAATATGCTAGAATGGGTTGTTAAAATAATCAGATGTTTTTGTTTTCTTTTTATTTTTTATTTTTTCTGTTAATCATGCATTTTTGGTTCCTCTACTGACATTACATCTTAAGAAGAAACAGACCAGATCTCAACAAACTACCACTAATAAATTAATTGAGGAAGGAAAAAAAAAAAGATTGGGAAGATATATTAAAGGTACAAGGACTTGTGATTATTGATTATGACTTAACAAAATAGCAACACTGAAAAAAAAAAAAATAAACAAATTCTAAAGCAATATATGAGCGGTTGTTGCCACACCCATTCTTGCTGTTTACATCATCATTATCCCATATTGTTTTAAACTTCAGGGCAATGCTCGAAAACGCTTGCAAGGAAAGAATGTTGGAGGATGTTGGGCGAGTTGTAGAAATATTGCAGATACAATCAACGTTCATAATCGACAAGGAATGTTAGACTGACATGATTGCACATTGGCACTACATATATATTTTTCTTTAGTGTTAAGTGCCATGATAACATAATGCTCCCAAATTCAAGTATACAACTTCATTTCTTGTCGTCTCCTGTTCCTTTCATCAGAAAAAAAGGGGGGGGGGGGGGGAGAGGGTAGAAAAAAACAATTATTTAGATCTGGATTTACTGGTGTAGCTTCTTTTCAAGTACCAGTTTCAAAGAAATGCTATACAATACAAGTTGAGTTCATGTTTAGTATAAAAATTATGACACGATAAAATAAAATGATATTATAAATTGGATTAGATTAAATAATACTATCTTATTTTGTATTTGATGTATGTAAGAATTAAGATGAAATAATTTATTTATTTATCAAAATTATATATTTTTTAAATTTATACAATTTAAATTATTGATATAATTTTTAAAGGTATAATTAAATATATAAGTTTAATTTTATAATTAAAAATAATTTTCTTTACTTGAAAAGAATTGAATAATCCTATGCCAAGAAGATATTAATTTCCCTTGTAATCCTATCCTTTTTTTTTTTATACAAATCAAACATAATATAAAATAATTATCATCCTATCCTATAAATAATCTTATGTATCATACATGACCCAAAGTCATTAAATATTTAGACCTTTTACCAACTTGACATTCTCTTATTCCTTTACTTCAGAATCTACCTTATGTGCACTAACAATCTCAAAAAAAATCCCAAGTTGTGTTTGCACATGGCAATAACTGTCAGAGAGTAGTAGTATTAGTGGAAATTTTGCTGAGACTAAAACTTCACGTGTTACATTGGCAAGCACTCCACTTGGGGCTAAATGGACAGTGTAAAGGGAGAAGAACCCTTCAAGTTTTTTTTTTTAATTTCTAATCTATCCTTGAACTTACATCCTTATACTTATTTGGCTGAAAAAAATATTATACGACGAATCTCATTCGAACCTGCAACTTCCAAACGTTGGCACTAATGTCATGCTAACGGATCCGAAAATCAGTCAACAAGAAACCTTCAAGTTTGGACAATATGGGGTTACATGTGGCCATCCTAATATAATGTGCGTGTTGTTCTCTCATCTCTGATCCTTTTAGGATTTCATTTGGTACCCAGTAAATGATAACTTTGTCGATGATAATTTCCTAACAGGGAATTACATTGGTTAAGGATGAAAATACACCAATAGCAGATCAACAAGAGTAATTCATCTAGAGAATTTGCTCTCATCTTTGGGTTAGAGCAGAGAGAAATTGGAAATTAAGATTATTTTGATTTAACATAGTGATCTAAGATCAACTGCAGATTAAAATTCTGTGAATGAATGATTATATCTCAGCAGGAAAAAATTCCCTACTGTAATATCTATTTCACAACGATTGATTTTTGATAGCAACCATTATACATCAAATACTTTCACAATAATTTCACCGGGAATTTCAAATGACACTAACCGTACATTTCTTTGATTCCTATATCTATTTTCTATTCCCTAATGCGTCTATTCATTCTAGAAATGAGAAAGATCTCAAATTTACAACTGGGAAGTTGGATCAAATCCATTAGCATGTCCATTTTTCTTTGCAGTATCACCATTGGTAACAGCTGCTCCCTGATGATCATCATCCATGAATCTCTTCCAAAACCAGTGTTGCTTCCACACTCTCTCAGTCATCTCTTCAATTGGAACATTTTTTGTCTCCGGTAGTAGGAACAGTGTAAAGATTGACATGATTAGGACCCAGCCAGAGAAGAACAAGAAGATTCCAAACTTGAAATGGCAGAGCATTGAGAGGAAAGCCTGAGCTATAACAAAGGTAAAGAGCAAATTAACGGAAACAGTCACACTCTGCCCTGCCGAGCGGGTCTCCAGGGGGAATGTTTCACTAGGGATCAGCCAACCAAGAGGCCCCCAAGACCATGCAAAGGCTGACACGAAAGTACATACCATAACAACTACTAGGATTGCAAAACCTCTATGGAGATCATCAGAATGATCTTTAACCTTGATTCCTAGAATAATTGCTATTACTACTTGAGAGAAAAACATCTGGACACCAGCTTCAAGCAACAGCACGCGACGGCCCACTTTGTCAACTGAGTAAATGGAAACAATGGTGGATAGCACATTGACAGCCCCAGTTATAACAGCAGAGTAAAGGGCAGCATCATTGCCAAATCCCAGTGTGTCAAACAGGACTGGAGCATAAAACATGATTGCATTGATCCCGGTACATTGTTGGAAGATCTGTTCCAGGTATCCAAATTAATAGAAAAGCAGGCTTATCAGTAAGAATTACTCAACCGGACATGTTCCAACATTATCATTGGTTGGAAACCTTGAAGCAGATCAGCAATAAGTTTCAGCAAAGTACTAACCTGCAAGGCAATTGCAATGACAAGTTGGGGGCGGTTCCTCCGTTTAAGGAGATTCCTAAAAGGGTGTTTCACTTGTTTAGCCACACGACTTGCCTCGACAAGCTCCAGGAACTCAGGCTCAATATTATCTGTGCCCCGAATCCTTCTGAGCACAGCCTTTCCTTCTTCCAGGTGACCACGCTCAATGAGACTGTTAGGACTGTCAACCACCAGGAGGGCCCCCACGGTTAGGAGAAGTGCTGGAATACCAGCCAATCCCAATGATAGTCTCCAACCCCATCCCCCCTCAATTCTGTCGTTGCAAAGCAAAGCAATCATGATATTTAGCAGAAAAGCCAGAAATTTAGTTGCAATGCAGAAGGAAATGACTGACTGATGACTGCTCCCTAAAAAACATTATTATTTCCTAAACGTGGAAATGAGCAACGATTAAGAGTCATGGTTGTCCTATTAAAAAGCAAATCAAGGTTCCTTTTTTCTCCTAAAAGTTCACATATAAATTTGTACCCTGAAAGGATACTGTTATCAACCAGAAAGGAATTATTGGCAACAAACAAGATAGCAAAATCCCTGAGTATCATTACATCAAATTTTGTCAGTGGTTCTTCACATATGCAAATTACTACGACAATAAATGAGTTCAAAGTTGTTGGTAACAACTGAAACTAATTGCATAACATATTAAAATTTTAAGGTCACAGATCTAGCCTTTGGATTATCCAGACTAGAATCAATTGAATTATCAAATCTGACAGTCTTAGAATTCAAAGTACTCGATTTGGATTCAAACAGACTTTCAAAAATGCATATTGACTACGCTGTTCCAGCCAAAGAAAACGACCGAGCAACAGGAAGCTGCTGCTTAAAATAACCAAGTTAGACTTATCAATGGCATCTTTGAACTCGGTTTGGAGCCTCCCAGGAAAAACATTACCATCTGCCAGACTTTTTACTTGGTTAGTAAGAAAGCAAATTTTTTACTCTAATGTGTCAACTGCTAACAGGTTTCGACTGTCGATCGAGAAATATGCCAAGGAAGAGAAGTTAATCGAGACTAAAACAGGGCATGTGTACTTCGTACCCTTTTAATTTCAACAGTTACAAAAACTATATACATAGTACATAATGAATATAATGCTAAATTCATAGAAAAGCATATCAGTAGTTTCTCTTGTTAGCTCCACCGATAAAATTTTTATGAAAATGAAGAAACATATAATAAGAGTAAGTGGGAGAAAGAGGCTTACTTGGCAGTCCCGTAGTTGATAAGATTGGCAAAGAGAATTCCAATGGTGACATTAAGCTGGAATAATATGTTTAACCCTCCACGAATTCTTGTGGGTGCTATCTCTGATAGGAACAGTGGCACAGCCTATTTTACATATGATTCGCAATATTAAATTCAAAATTTCCACATCTAAACTAAATCAAGTTTTAATTAAATATAAGGGCTAATGCTGGATCTATTAATTTTAAACAATATATGACAATATGAAATGAAAGTGATATAATTTAAAATTTTAATAAAAAATTATATATGTGTTTAACAAAAATTAAAATATTTTGTGTTTAATTTGTAGACACAAATTGTAACATAATAAGTTTTGTATTTTATATATATTTTACACAAAATAAATAAATATAATACATAAATTATCGAATCAACTAATATATATATATATATATATATATATATGAGTAAGCCTCTCCTCAATTAAGATGTTTAGTAACCTCATAAATTGTTTATGGCGGTTAATATATAAAATTAACTTTCAATATTCGAAATTTCAAACTGTAGACACATGGTTCCACATTTTTTGGTCTACATGATATATTGGGGAAAGGAGAGTTTCGTTCGAAGCCAAACTTTTTATGTTCTCATCAAGCATCTCAAATCATTAGGCCAAGTCTTTGTAGACCAAAAAATAATAATAACAATAATAATAATAATCTTTAGGTTTAAAAATTAAAAAAAAAAAAAAAAACCTTTGGTTCTTATGTACCCTGCCGTTTCCATCAGCGGCAAGTTTGGTTACATGGGGTAGTTGAATTTAAGGTCCAAGTAAATACAAAAAGATCCATAAAAGAAAAAAAGTAAATACAGAAAGATAAGATAAACAATTAAAAAATGTGCACACACAAGACTGGAGGAAGCGAAAAAGGGTCAACAAGCATCACACGTAATTCACAAAAAGACTTTTATAAAGATTTAAAAAAAAAGGATAATTTTATCTAAGAAAATAATAATAAAAAAAGATTATATGAGCAAGAAGAAAATGTAGAGAAACATGCTTTTGAAGCACTTTTGTCCGGTCGAAACCGAAGCCAAAAGATATTTTTCACATGATATCTTCTGAAATTAAACCAATGGAGAGAAAACGGGTCACAATCACATGTATAAAACAAACTGGCTGATGACTAAGAGGAAAGAAAGCAAATTAATCACAAAGTAATAATGCAATTATCAAACCAATTTGATTAATTAATCAACCAATAGTTGGAATTTTATAAAAATGATCATTTTAAATCCGATACAATGATAATACGAAAATGATATAAAAAAATACAAAAATGTTGATTTAAAAGTTTAATAAAAATTAATTTGATAAAAATAAAAATATATATTTTATATTTAATATATAATTATAGTAGGATAATTTTTATATTTTAAACTCATTTAACATAAAAATAAACATAACAAGCATACACTAAAATTCTAACTTTATGGAGCGTTGGGTCATAAAGGTCGGTCCATAGTAAATACCCATTTATTGAAATTACCTGATTAGCAAAACCAACACCGCAACCAAGCAATATCCTGCCAATAATAAGCATGGCTAGGTCTTGAGCAGCAGCATTAAGAACAACACCAACAATGAAAAAGAAACCAGCAATCAACATCGTCAGCCGCCGACCAAGGCTCCTTGTGGTGTAGGAGGCAAAAAAAGTGGCAGTTAAACCAGCCAAATAAAGCGATGAAGTGAACAATTGCAGGCCTTGGTTGTCATATTTGCAGTAATTTCCATTGATTCCAGGGTCATTGGTTCTTCGATAAACAACTGGGAAGAATTTTTGCAAGAAGTCGGGCATGGATGTAACGCCACCTTCATCAAACAATAACTCATCTAATTAATTCAATTCAATAATTACAAGAAAATTTTTTTTACAAGACAAGACAAGTGATTAAGTTGAAAACTAAACAATTTAATGAAACTAAAAAAAAAAAAAAAAAACTTGTTTTCTTGTTAAACTCCTCTTCATGATCTTGTGTATTAATCCTGTAAACTTTCATGCAAGCAATGAAAAATGAAGAATTACCAGAAACACCGACGTCATAACCGAACATAAGGCCACCGGTGGCGGCCATTATACAAGAAATGATAACGATGGGAGTTATCTTAGCTTCGAGCTCCACCCCCGTCGGTGGCACCGATGAGAATCCACCCCCTGGCATGCTACTATATCACCTAGAACACAAAGCTCAATATTTATATTTTTCCTTTTTCCTTTGCTTTTCTCTAAAATGAAGAAGAAGAAAGTGGGAGAGTTTTGATTAGCGCATGAGATGAAAAGGAATAGGCAAGAATGAAGGAAGGAGGGAGGTTTATATAGATTCATAGAAGTGGATGGGCACAGTTAAAAACACCTCAACGAGGTACGAAACTGGATGACGTAGTGGGTTACCACCATCAGGATCTTTCCACGTGTTTATTGACTTGTCTTTTTTTTTGTTTTTTTTTTCTGCTGGGTTTTTGTTTTCTTTTCTGTGACGGCTGGTTGGTCAACCAACGGCACTTAATGGTGGTAGTGTACTGTTAATTGGATATTATATACAAAGCGAATTTAAGTTTTTGTTATTAATCTTAGAATGAATTTCTCCAGTGTGAAAATGAAGAGAACTTTGCATTATAAAATTAGAAGAAGAAAGAAAAAGAAAAGATGAAATCAAAGACGAACTCGTTGACCCAATTAAGGTGTTGGAAAAAAATGAAGGGAAGAAAACCATGGGAGGGGGTTTGATGGGCCATGTTTATCCAAAGGATTGGGAACTGTATCCTTAGCATTTAACAGCCTGCAATTAATGGCTTGGTTTCGAGGAAACCAAACGCCAATACTTAGATATGATGTACGAACTAATAATCTCTTCTTATCCAAATTAATTGCTAATAATCTCATATCATTCAATCTTGGACTTGATTTTAGTGTGCTAAGGACTCATCTCAGCGCACAGTAATTATTTTTGGAGTCGAAGTATTAATTTGAATGAGTGATAAAATTGATTTTAGTCAAATTAAAAATAACGATAATAATAAATTAGATATTATAATTATAAGGTTAAATCAATAATTAAATATATATTTGAATATAAAATTAATGATAATGTGATGTAAAAATAAAAAATAAAATTAGATATTTAAAATTAATTAATGCATAATTAATGGTATCATAATAAAGTTATCCAAATAAATAATTATAACAAAAAAGGTGTTTAATTATTGCACCGCAACAAAAGTTACAGTGTAATCCAAACTGAGCGAGTACTTAATTCATTCTCATAATATCAAAATCACGTTTGGATTGAAGGGGCTCTAAGTAATAATATTATTTATTTACGAAACTACTGATGATGACATATATAATTAGATTTTTTATTTCTTGCAAACTATATATATATATATATATATAACATTTTGTGAAATTCTCCCAAAAAGAGGAAAGGGAAGGTCATCAAAGGAGGATATTTCAAAGGAAGATAGGGAAAAGGTAGGGATAAGTAAGGTTCTTGTTGTACTTCATTTGTCTAACACGTTGGCCTTAAGAGGGATAATTAGTTACAAATTTTGAATCAATGAAGAACAAAGCTAACTGGTAGTTTTACGTAGATCTATTAGTTTTAGACATGATACAATGAAATAATATGTAATTAATATAAAATATAAAAGTAATATAATTTAAAATTTTGACAAAAAAAACATATATAAATTTACTAAAAATAAAAAATACATTTTGTGTTTGGCTTGTTGATTTGATAATGTTTTATTTTATACGTATTTGATATCAAATAAATACAATAAAAATATATGAAATATCAAATTTACTTTTATGATTAGAGAGATTAATTTTCAAAATTCTCTATTATATATATTTCTTGTTTCTAAACAAATAAGTATTGAACAATGAGTAAAAGTAATTAGACAAGCCTAACACAATGGAATCAACAATATATTGAATTTAAATTTTAGGGTTATTTTTTCCTTTTAATAGTCTTAATAAGTATTTTGAAGAGAAGTATATAGCTATCTTTTCCACTAATAATGTCCCTCTCACACAGTATTGATTTTTTTTTTTTTATCAAAATGTCTAGACCTTGACCGAGTGGAAAACTAAAACATGGGTTTTAGTTTTTGTTTGGGTTTTAGTTTTAGACTATACTCAAAGTCTGAAAACACAAGCTGGTAAAAAAGAGAAGATATATCACATTAAGATCATGTTAGCAATCCACCAATAAAACCAAAATAAAAACCCACTTTTGTGGACCATTTTTTGTTGGAAAAATTGCAAAATGATGAGTTAAAACCATGAGAAGTGTGGTGTGAAAAACTACAGACCATGCATCTTTTGGAATATGCTTTGAACAAAAGCTCAATCAAATATCTGCTGCTTGAGAACTTGCCAGGATGCTAGCTAGCTCCCTCAAGATTTGACCCAACTTGATTAACTCACTTTAATTTTGAAAATTCTAAGGACATCTTATCACACTTGAAACAGTTTAAAAAGCCTAATATTTCTAGGAGAGAAAGTTTATGCAAGAGCTTAAAGCACTGATAAAGACATTCATATGCCTTTTTTTGGAAGCTACTGTAAATATGAGATCAAATGCCATCATGTTTACCAAATAAAAAATAAGGTACAATTTTAATCGAGTTTTTATTTTGATGATTTAACTATAAAATTTAACGATTTAATCATAAATTTTTATAATTTTTTTTATTTTAATCACCTAACAACATGAGTAATGAAATGATAACGTACTTTATCACGTATAACGCAACGCCACATGCTGTGGCCATTTCAACCCACGTGGCTCTGATGACGTAGCTTCCGAATCAAAAAAAAAAAAAAAGAAGAGTCCCACGTTTCACCTTGATTTGGACTTACCCGATTCCCATCTGACTCCGCAAACAAGCCAACGTCCCTTCCTGGAATCCAAACAACTTGTCGGTTTCCGCTCTCCCTTCCCTTCCCTACTTAGTTTGCATTATGACTGCGGCGCACGTTTGTTTGAGTATTCATCGGTTTAAATCAACAATAACAATAAATTATATTTTATAATTTTGAAAATATTTGTATAAAAAATAAAAAAATCATATTAGATTGTAATTTTAAATTTTTTTATGTTACTCATTTTTATTAAGAATAATTTGTTTCATTCACTTCTTTAATTTTTATATAATTTTTTATTACGATTTAAATCAACAAAATAAAAAAAATTCTCAATTAAACTAAATTGAGTCTTTTTTTGCAGTTTTATCAGATAAGTCGATAAAGTCTTTGATTTAAGTGACTATAATGATTTTACGATTTTGAATTTCCATACTCGAATCAACTGAGAAACCAACATGAAGTAATTATCCTGCTCTAGTCCCTAATTAGTAATTTCCTAACTGTAACTCCTGTCTCTATACGGCTAACCCTAACTCTCATCTCATTTTA
Source organism: Durio zibethinus (assembly GCF_002303985.1). The sequence continues at coordinate 32,880 of NW_019167999.1, forward strand.
GATTTCCTTAATCTTTACACCTTTTCTAATAGCCATCGCAGCTTGACCTAACTTCTTCATTTGCCTTATAAATCGAAACCACAAACATCTCACAACTTCATGCCAAGTAGATGCCACCATCCACCATCCACCAGACACCAATCCTCTCACCTTGCAAACCACAACACATCTCAGAGTCAAAGTTGTTAATATCGTACCGAACAATATTTTTATTTAAAAATATTATATATTGGTACTAATTATTTTTGTATATTAGTTTATATTTTTTAATTTAATACAAATATATTTACAAATATACATAAACTTGTATATAATAATACTACTAATAATTTACAAAATAAATTGCAATATCTTAAAAAAAACTAAATAAATAAGTTTAAGGTTAAATAGCATTCATGGTCCCTAAACTTTAGGTCAAATTTTATTTTGGTCATTAAACTTTAAAAAGTTCTAATTGAGTCTTTAATTGCCCAAATGTGTATCAATGTAATCCTTTCATCTATAAAACCATCTACATTAATGGCAAATGTCAGCTGACATTACGTGATTACGTCAACTAGTAGCTTACATGGCAAATAAGAGACCAAAATAGAATTCTTTCAAAGTTTAAGGATCAAAATAGAATTCTTATTTAATTTTAACTTAATTTTAAGTTTTGAATATTTATTTTTTATTTAAAACAAAAGTCTATCTAATAAATTATATTTTTAAAATATAATTTTAAGTTATATTTACATATTTTTGCATTATTTTTTTATTAGTAAAAATATTTCCAATCCTAAGCTAACACCGAAAACCCTAGAACCATCCAATTCTTAGTTGAAAGCTAAAAAATAAAAAATCTTAAGTTCATTTCCATGACTATTTTAAAGAAGCCAATTCATTAAACAAGCTTAAAACCCTAGAAATGATAGATATGAAGCCCGTAAAACAAGCTTCCCTAGCTCCAACAAAGCACCGACCACAAAAATTAATTGAAACGAGTTAAGGAAAAAGAAGAACATACTAAAACTAAGCATAATTAAAATGGGTTTAAAGCCAAATGATAATCTAATAAAAAGAGTGGGTATAGAATAGAAGAAGAAGAAAAAGCTCACTAGTGAAAGAATTTCAGAAAGAAGAGATAGGGAATCAAAACATGAATTTTGGGAAAATGGAAAATTTGTGGAAATAAAGAATGGAAGAAAGGAAAGAAAAAGACATTTTTCCTTTCTTTTTGTGTCCAAATGGGGGTTTTATTCCATAGCTATTTTTCTATTCTTTTGTTGATAAGAGTATATCACTTACTAATTATTGTAATAAAATTAATAATAATTATTATTATTGTAAAATTAATATAAAATTATATAAAATTAATAAATATTCAAAACTTAAAATTAAGTTAAAATAGTTTATTTTTTAAATATTAAATATTTGTTTTTTATAAAAATATATTTTATAAAAAATAAAAATGTTTTAAATTATATTTTTATTTTATATAAATATAAAGTTTTTATATTTTTGAATAGATTAATAAATCTATTTTTGAAAATGATATGAAAATTTTTACATAATATTTTAAAATGATATATAGTTTTTATTTAATTTCTTAAACCGATGTAAAAATTTTTACTTAATTTTTTAAAATGATATGTAATTTTAACAAATTCACTTTGAAATTTTCAACTTAATTTTAATATCTAAATGGATAGAAACAAAGTCCAAATTCTTCTAAAAAGTTTAATCTGTTAGGTTTGCTAGGGCTTGGTGTGCCTGCACCTAGGCCTAGTCCATCTGGAGCCTTTTTAGAAGCGTTTACCTTGGTTTGGATAGTTTATGGGGATGGTTTGGGTAGTTTATGGGGGTAGTTTGGGTGGTTCTTGTGCCTACATGTGCATTATGCATTCTTATTACGGGCCCAAGGTCTAAGCCTCGGTTGAGCCCACATGGGCCATAACACTCAGATATTTAATATTTTAAAAAATATATTTTATGGATAAAAAATAATATTTTTATTATGATTTATGAGTAAAATAATATTTTTAATAAAAAATATTTCTTTTATTTTTAAAATTATATTGAACTTTTAACTTATGTTAATTTAATTTCTATTAAAAATAAAAATAAACTAATAAACTATATTACAATAAAAATATAAAAATATAATTTTAAATTTAATATTTTATAAAATATATATATGAAGTATATAAAATTTGGAGATAGTTTTGTCTTTAGTTTATAAATTTTGAGAGAATTTTATTTTGGTTCCTAAACTTTAAGAGAATTTTATTTTGATCCCTCATCTATCACATGAGATGCTAGCTAACATCATCATGTGATGCCAACTGGCATTTACTATCAATTTAAATGGCTCCATAGACGGAGGGACTACATTTGTATACATTTGGACAATTGATGATTCAATTAAAACTCTTTAAAGTTTAGGGACCAAAATAGAATTTGACCCAAAGTTTGGGGACTACAAATGCTAGTTATCATAAGTTTAAACATATAAAAAATAATATCATCAATTTATCATGATATTTTTAAACAGTTAATCTGATCATATGATATTTAAATGAGTATTTTTTTATGTAAATATTAAGATAAAAATAAAGAGATGAAAAAAATTAACCTTAGCTTCATGATTGTTAAATTTTAAAGAGGAAGCACAATTTCTTTCTTAAAAGAGATTGAAATACTTATGAATTTTGTTTCGAAAAAATAAATTATAAAACAAAAAAAAAGTTATGATAAAACACTAGAGAAACCAAACTTTCAAAGGCTATTTTGTGAATTAGTTTTATTTTTATTAGGTTAAAAATAATCAAATAACAAAAAACAAGTTCAAAATTACAAAATTTGTTTCACATTCATGTACTGGTCGAAACAAGCTAATCCACCAAAATTCACCGAAATTAGCCAAAACCAACGAAAATAATCGATATTACTTGGTACCAAGTTTAGTACAAAAAAATCACATTTAAGTGTATTGTATTTTGGTATAATTAGAGCGTACTAGATGGTAGGTATTGAAACGAAATTAACAACATTACTCATAATTCTCACATATCATTTCCTTTGCTTTCTTTTCCTTTCGTTGATGGTCAAAACTCAACCACTATTACGACATCAATAGATGATTGTGACAGTTCTGTTTGACTTTTCCTTTAGTTTTTTTCCTTTCAAGCTTCGATTTGACAATCAAAACTCAGATCCAGCCATCTAGGTTTGTTTTGCTTCTTATACAGTCATACTTGATCATTCCTGTTGTATTTGATCTTTGATCATTTATTATTATTATTTTTTACAGAGGATTCTAAAACTTCACCTAAGAAAGGTCAACCACCATTTGAAGTTGAGTAGAACAATTCTTCCTCTATTTGTTTTACTTATCACATAATCACATTTGACCGTTCTTATTGCATTTGATGTTTGATCTTTTACTTTTTTTACCGAAGGATTCTAAAGTTACATATAAAAAAGGTCAACTAGCATTTGAAGTTGAGTTGCAACAGTTTTTCCTCTTTTATTGTGGATATTGTCTGCACTCAAAAAGGAGTGAATCATTAGCAAATTGGTTGTTTTGTATACTAAGATCATTGATGTTAAAAAAATAGTTAAATTGAATGTTATGTATACTATGAGCATTTATTTTTTAAAAAAATAGTTAAATACTTTCTACCTGAATTATTTTTTTTCTCATTGGCATTGATTTATTAGGCTAGTTGAAAGCTAAATTCTCAAAAAAAGTTTAAATCTCTTCAGCTCTGTGTAGCTAAATGTTTTGCATATATCTAAAGCTTAACTTTGTTGTTCAAAGACAAAGTTAGTATATATCCCCACATAAAAAGTTAATTACAGTAATAACATTACTCGAAATGATATTGTTGGTGCCAAGTTTGAGCTAATGGGTAAAACTCTAAAATTACAAAAGAGCAATTAAAAGCAAAAGCATGGAATGTTTCCTATGTTTGCACTCCAATGCTCAAGTCAGAGATCGAAATAAAGGAGGTCAAAAAGAAAGAAAAATAAGAAAAAAATAGAAGAAAAGTTAGATGCACGGATAGTATCTCGAAGGTCATACAAGTAAAATTTTCAACTTGAGCTTCTGTTATTATAGCTAGGGCCTTGGCTTCGAGCCAATTTATGAGCTAGTCCATTGTTACTATTATAAATCTAATTTGCCTTGTGGCTAGAGTGAAAAGTTCGAGGATGTCCATTCCTCGTTGCATGAAAAGCTAATGATTGATAATAAAAACTAGTTCGGTTGGTGAAAGATGTTGTACATGGGCAAATCTTTGGTATTTGTCACATTTCTTCACCAAGTCATTACATTCTTTATGATAGTTGGTCACTGGTAACCTTATTTGTGTACTTTGTAAGCAAGTAGTCGAAGTTTGAGGTGATTGCCATAAATTCCCTCATGTATTTCCTTGAGTACATAGTTTACCTTTTCACCATCTATGCATCTCAGGTAGAGTAAACTAAAAGATCTATTGTATAATTTTTTGTTGAGTATGGTGTGCCGATAAGCTTTCCTCATTAGAGTTTTAGTTCGGACCTTTGTAAGCAAGTAGTCGAAGTTTGAGGTGATTGCCATAAATTCCCTCATGTATTTCCTTGAGTACATAGTTTACCTTTTCACCATCTATGCATTTCAGTTAGAGTAAACTAAAAGATCTATTGTATAATTTTTTGTTGAGTATGGTGTGCCGATAAGCTTTCCTCATTAAAGTTTTAGTTCGGACCTTATCTTTGAATAGTTCCCCTATTGTCAAGTATGCTTTGATTGAGGTCATTATAATTCTTTCTTTTTAATATGCCCAACCAGCTTCTCTTCAATAATCTTTTATGCTAGCTTTTCCACCAAAACATAAGTTAAGCTCTTTGTTGTTATTCTTAAGGCTAGCTTAGATAGTGAATTGATAAATATATTTTTTGACCTCCGTATTTTTTTGAACTTGGCCTTAGAGAAGGTGACTAGATAAGTCAGTGCTTTATCTAAGTACTTCTTTATTCATTCGTGTTTAGCTTTAAATTCTTCATTTAATATTTAACCTCATTGTTAGAAGCTTTTAACTTAAACTTTAGGGCATATTGGAGTTGTAGGTCTTTTGGACTGATCAAAATTAGGTTGGCCCCATTTATATGGCTAATGGGTAACTCATAAACAAAAAGTTTTCATGTTTCTTCTTTTCTTACTTCTTTAGCCTTATCAAGTTATTTGTTAGTTTTGGCCAAGATGCATTCCATAACTAAATCCACTAGCACCTGCGATTTTAAAATTGACCTGAGAAATATGTGTAGGTTATTTTTAGCCGAGTTATACTATCCATTTGATTAGGCTTCCTAACAATTCTAGTCTTTGTAAAATTTACCTAAGTGATTGGTCAATCAAGATGTGAATTGTGTGAGCTTAAAAATATGGTCTGAGTTTCTTGGCCAATATGACTACAGCATAAGCCACTTTTTCTATTTTGGAGTAGTTCATCTCAGACCCTATTAAGACTTTGCTAATAAAATATACATGTCTCTATCTTCTTGCTTGTTCCTTGACCAATACCAAGCTGATAGCTTAGTCGATTATAGCCAGGTATAAATATAGCACGTTGTCAAGCTTTGGCTTAGAGAAAATAGAATAGGAAGAAAGAACCTCTTTGAGTTTGTCCAATGCTTTTTGAAATTAGGGTGTCCATCTAAAGTTTGTGATATTCTTGAATATTTTGAAAAATGGTAGGCATCATTCTGTTGACCTGGACATGAATTTGCTCAAGGAAACTATTCTCCTAGTTAATCTTTGTAGCTTTTTCACTGGGGTTGGTGCTTTCATGTCAAGAATGGCCTAAACATCTTTTAGATTTGCCTCTATGCCTTTTTTATTTATCATATAACTGAGAAACTTTCTCGATGTAATGCTAAAAGTGCATTTACTTGGGTTTAGTCTCATATTATATTTTCTTAAAGTATTAAAGGTTTCCTTCAGATCTTTTAGATGTTTGACCGAGCTTTTTCTTTTCACTATCATATCTTCCACATATACTTATATGTTTCAATTGATCCAATCCATAAAGACCTTATTAAATAACTTTTAGTAAGCTATTCTTGCATTTTTCAGGCTAAAGGGCATGGCCTTATAGCAATACAAACATTTTTCAGTAATAAAGGCTATTTTTTCCTCATCCTCTTTTAGCTTTTTGATTTGATTATAGCTTGAGTAGGCATCTATGAAGTTGAATAGGCTATGCTCAGTACTATCATTAACCAATTAATCAATGCTAGAGAGGAAAAAGCTATCTTTTGGGTAGGCTCTATTAAGGTTAGTGAAATCAATGTGCATTCTCCATTTTTCACGTTTTTTTACCATGACCAAACTGATTACCCAATCAAGGTAACATACTTCCAGTAAAGCTTACTTATAGTAGTTTATCGACCTTTTCTTCAATAGCTTTTTACCTTTTTAGGGAAAATATCTTTTTCTTTTTTTTAAGAGGAAAAACTATCTTTTGGGTAGGCTTTATTAAGGTTAGTAAAATCAATGTGCATTCTCCATTTTTCATGTTTTTTTACCATGACCAAATTGGTTACCCAATCAAGGTAACATACTTCCCAATAAAGCCTACTTATAGTAGTTTATCGACCTCTTCTTCAATAGCCTTTTACCTTTTTAGGGTAAATGTCTTTTTTTTTTTTAAATTGGCTTCATATTTAGGTTGATGTGTAACATATGGACCATTACCTTAGGATCAATCCTTGGCATATTTGATAATGTCCATGCAAATAGGTTGGCATTATTTCTTAATAATTGAGTTAGTTGTTCCCAATTTGCATACATTTTTCTAGATTATTTTCCCAAAATGGTACAAAGACAAGGTCCTTTACTAGTTTTGGTATGTTTTCTTGACTTCAGGTCTCTAGTCAATTATTTCTTTCTATTTAATTAGGTCGGGACTATTTCCTACTAAAAAGATGGATCCTAATGTGATCATTAGTTTTTTGTTGTTAGTAGAATGGCATATAGTAGAAAAGTAAAATTGAATCAAAATATAGATTTGCATTTCAAATTTTCTTATAGCCTACTTGATTGCTCAGTCCTGTTGACAATTGTGTATGTTAGCTCAAGAGCTCAGCTTCTATAAATCTAATTAAAGATTGCAAAATTTATGGTTTGTACAAGTATGGAGTTTAAGAATTCAAAGCAACTTAAAAGTGTATTTTTTTCATCAGTTTCTTGCTACTTTTTACAAGGTTACTTTACTTTACTTCTTTCACTTTCCTGATCTTTAAGTCAATCACCTCTTTTTTTTCTGGCTTCTCTTCCATGGCAGAACTATTAGTTACTTCTCAGTCTTACCTTTCACGATCGTAACATAGCATTATCACATCATGGACTAGTTTTTTCTTTGACCTCTATGACCCCATTTGGTGTTGAAAACTTGATCTTTAAATGAAGAGAGATAAACCAATTAGCCATACAGTAGATAGGTTAGGTAAGCCTAGAATCATGTTAAAGGCTGAGTGCACATCCACCACCATAAATTCAGTAACTGAGGTGATACTCCTCGGTTTAGTGCCTAATGTGATTAACAGCCTGATTGTCCCTTTCATTGGCACATACTCATTCCTAAAATCGATCAAAATGATGGTAAATGGCTTCAACATTTCTTCATTTATACCTATTTTCAACATAGTGGTCTAAACACCATTTTGTATTTTATTATTATTATTTTTTTTTCTTTCTTTCTTTTTTTCTTTTCTTTTTTGGTTTAGCTTGACAAAAATTTGAGTGCATTAAATGTACTCTCCCCAAAGTCTAAAATCATGGCCATTGCCACCACTGACAGCTGCCTAACACCTTGCTTAACTTGATAGTGTGAATCTCGACCACTAAAAGTCTACCAGTCGATTGAAAATATTGGATTTAAATCTTAAAAAATCTGAAATTCGAATCCCAGAAAGCTCTATAAATAGAGCTTGTTACATGCAAAAAGAAAGGGGGAAATGGATTAAAAAACCATGAGTGGATTGAAAAAAACATTTTGGAAAAAAAAAACAAATTAAAAAAAATAGTTCTACTAGATTCAAAAATTTTTTTTTAAAACCCCACATAAAAAATCAAGCAAACAAAAAAGACCATAGTCCCCAAGGTAGGGGAACCTAGCGCTAGCATAAAAAAAAAAAAAACACAAACACAGAAAAAAACCTTTTGGCCAAAACTTTCAGGCTAGATCTGTGTCGTTTAAAGCATGTTTTCATAAAACTAGGCTCAAATCTGGACTCTGAAGGTTGAAAGGAACATTTTGCTTGTTTTTTCAATTTTTTGACCACCGACGATAGTGGCCGACGATCAATGGCATGGTGGCTGACCAACGAAGCAGCCGTCGATTCTTGGAACTGACTGGCTTGAATTTTTTGGAGAGAATTTTGGTTTTTTTTTTTTTAGGTAAAGAAACGGAGAAATGAATTAAAAAAGAAATTTTGGTCTTTTATATAGAAGGCTAAATCCAAAACAACGCTGTTTTCATTTAAATGCCCAAAACGATGCCATTTTAGCCCTTGAGGATCAGTACGTCAACCTGTGACCCGACCCGAGGTCTGCGTACCTGACCCGATGACCCGTCCATCCTTCAACCTCTGATCGGTCCAACTAAACTGACCCAGACCAAATCAAACCGTTCCCAAATCGGTGACTCTGAACCGTCTTAACTAGATCAAACCGCTGAAGGTAGACAAAATCGTTGAACCAATCTCGCGTTGATCGATCCGGTTCAGGTAAAAAAAAAAATTTTTAGATTTTTTATATATTGTTTTTGTTATTTTAATTATTATTCTTAATATTTATGCATGTTAAAATATTTAAATTTATCAAAAAAAATTTTGTTGTTTTATAATAATAATTAATAAAAATAAATGATGAAATATATAATAAAAATTTTTGATAATTTTGAATAAACTTTATAAAATAATTGGTAAAAAAAGTTATAATTAAATAAAAATAGTACAAAATTAATAACAAATGCAAAGGGAAGAGCCAAACCTATCATTCATTCGAGAATTCTCATGCCTTTGCTGACAGTCTTTTATTAATGCAAAGTAAGGTAATAATAAAAAGTGATTTGCAAGATCATAGTGAATCTTTTAAAAAGAGGGGAATAAAAAAAATGTTAGATGAGAAAAAGTATATTCATCAGGGCAAGTTTAAAGTGCATCTGATAGTTGTAATTATATCAAAAGATTTGATCAACTGCTCAATGAAAAACTACAAA
>NW_019168000.1:0-41964 GCF_002303985.1 Durio zibethinus
CTTTCCATTGCTGCTCTATCTGCCTTCTTTAGTCTCTCTGTTTGTTTTTTTATCCACTGCAAGCATCCTTTTTGTTTGGTTTTTTTAGGGTCGTTTCTGTTAAGATCTATCAAAGTAGTTTTGTTCGTTGGTTGACAAAGAAAGCTTTTAAGAAAAACAAAACAAAAAAAAAGTTTTACTTTTTCTGGTATGGAAAACAAAAGGCAAGTGAGTGGTTCTTCTTCATCATCATCATCATCTGTTTCTTTGGATCATCTCTTTGGTCCCAAGGACTCTTCTTCTTCTTCTTCATCCACAAGTGGGATTTTTGACACCATTTTCCCCCTCCATCAACGGTAAAAAAAAAAAAAAAAACCTGGTTTTTAGACATTTTTCTCATCAATTTGTATTCATAAATGATACAACCTTGTTGATTTTTTATGGTTTAAAATGAAAAAACAAGAAAATTCCGTTTACTCTTTAGGCAACTATGTACTTGAAAATATATGAAATTTTGGTACTGAGAGGTAATTCTTGATTGGAAGTTAAGAAGTTGATGTATGTATAGGATAAAGATGGTTTATTGTTTAATTAGTTTGTACATTTCTTTCCTTCATGGAATTGGCTTTGAATGATGATCAAAAGTTGATGTGATTTATATTTTTAAGTGAATGATTCTTGAAAAGATGCAGAGAGAAGCTTATATATAATACGGTAAAGTCTGTTCATCAAGTGCTTGTTGTAACCTTTTTTTATGATTCACTTGGTCGGTAGATATACTAGCTAGTGGAGTATACTCATTTTTCTTTTGAATATTTTAACTTTTCTAAGTGATTTGCATCATTGATGAAAGAGAAGGGATATTGGAAGTGAAGGAGAAGAAAGAAAATGTAGGCTGATTGGTATATTCCAATAGTTGCTAGAATTAGTGCTTTTGGATTAGACTGTGCAATAGAACTTGACCCTGGTGACTGGTAACTATGCATGGCTTCTCTTTATTGTGATTATCCTTCTTTTTGTTCTAATTTTTATAGATTTTGCCGGTTGTTTTAAATGGAATTGTGCTGCAATGGTCTGAATTGTTCTCTTTCTGATTTCAGGTGCTAGGGAGGGACTCCAGTCACTCTGGAATGATGGGGTCATGGAATAATCAGGGTTTGCCCCATCATGGCAAATATGGAAATCCAGGTTTGTCATGCCTTGTTGCTTTTGTCATTGCCTTTTGTGCTGGTTCTTAGATGAGTAGCAGGAAACCTTGAGTTCTTTTAATTTGATAAAAACAAACTATATGAAGTTGCTTTTACTGGATTCTCAAGCAACTGATGACATGAGAAAGCTGGATGAGAGAATATAATGTGAATCCTTCACATTTTTGTTTCAGATCACACCACTGATAGCAAGGGACAAAGCAGTGGCACAACTAACAAAGACAAGAGTTCGTCCGTTTATCATAATGAAACAGTGGAACCTTGCAATCTCAGCTCATCTATCTACTATGGAGGCCAAGAAAATTATTCTCCAAGGAAGAAGACCACTGAGTCTCCCCATTATGTAACTATAACACAAATTACAATATTCCTTAACAAACACTTTGTATAGGTCCTGCATCTTGCTTTCTCTACATGCTAACTACCAGGGATTTCTCTGTTCTTGGTCTTTTGTTTTGACAGTTCAAGAAGGATGGGGGAGATGATGATCCCAATGGAAACAATTCTGGTGGTGCTTCAAGAGGAAAAAAAGGGGGAAAAAAAAATTTTGGGTGGGCATAGTAAAAAGCTGGTGGGGATTTTTGTTGATAAACAAAATACTCTTCACTGTCCATAAAAATTATAGATTGAACAATCTTTAATCAATTTATTCTTTGTTTGTACAGGCTCACTTTATTACTAACATCTTAATCCAAAATAATGCAAACTTTCCATCCCAATACTTTAAGGTATATGTTAAAAATTTCCTGATGGATCTCCTTTTTGCTTTATCTGTATATATATGCACCCTTCTGTTTTACATTTTTTTTTCTACATTCACCACTTTGAAAATTTATTCATAGAGGATTCAACTGACAAGGAAAAGAAATCACCCCACCTTATTTGTGCTTGACTTTTATGCATATGCCTGTTACAGGCCAAACAAAAATATAGCAATAATAATAACAGTTAAAAAACACAGAAACCAATTTTCTTTTATGTTCTTGGCATAATATTTCTTCTTTTAGTCTAGCATACTTCCATATTTCTTTGATCAAGCTGCTTGAAATTATATCTGTGGACTATTTTGCAGGAACACTAGCAGCGTAATTAATCGTATTATTACTATGGAAATAAGCTGGTAGATAGCTAGCAATACAGTAGAAGCATATAGAGCATAACACAGCTTAGGACTTTGAGGAAGATGTTGACCCTGTAAGCTGTTATATTTAGGGCAGACAGCTCAGAGCACGCCGGATTCATGTATTATACGTTTATCTACTTTTCTTTTGCCTGACTAATCTAATCCTCTTGTTCTGAACTATGCTCTGTGGGATTTTTCCCACAAGAAAATGGATTACTATAACTATATATTGACATATATAGTATACCCTTCTCTCATCTTGATTTCACTTTCAAGATTGGATGCATTTTAGCATCTTTTATACAATGAATGATCACAAAGAGAAATTATATGTTGCCAACAGTCATGTGATCTGTAGTTCCGGTGACTGGATTCAAATTCTGGTTTCCATATTCTGGTTTATTTTATAGGAATCATGCAAGATAAGGGTTTCAAGAATTCCATTTATTGAGGAGAGGTTTTTGAGCTTTGAGCAGTAAGAAAATACTTGAAGTTATCGAAAGATTACTGAACACAATCTTTTATGTATCATTCAAATACATCACCAGGAACAATGACTTGTGCCTTCATGCTCAAGGCAGAGTGTAATCTGCAAAATGTAAGAAGCAATTTCAAGAGATGCAAATGAAGAAGGAAAATGAGAGTCAAACTTGGTGAATCTTGTAAAAGCAGAGGAAAAATGGATAAAGAGTCTGTAAATAATACTGTAAAAATAAAATATACCTCCACATTTGTAACCCATGGGACGATCGCAATGTTGCAGCGTTTAGGAATGGTCACAGCAACTTCTGGCTTGATTCCAGAACTCTTAGCTGTGTTAGAAAGCATAACAGCGCAGAGACATCTTGGATTCTGGCCTATTTTCCTCACCTGTTGGCAGCAACTGTCAGACACTTGAGCATTCAAATCTTGTGCTGCCATTGCACAAGGAGCCAACTTCCAGGCTTCACTGTCAGGGGTCTCCCACATTCACCAGCTCCTTCTGCTACATTGAGCTCAGCAATGCCAAAAATAGCAAGAAACACCAAAAAGCAGATGCACTTCATTTCTTCAATATTGCAATGCATAAACACTTCTCAACTTCAAAATTTATAGTAAAACCAATCAACTAAAAACGTTTTTAATGAGTAATACATATGAAACCCACAAATCGTAGTGGATGTAGCACTAGAGAAAAGTGTTTTGTTTATTGCAGCACCTACTACTCCAATGGCGGTTAGTGCCTGCTAAAGCCATTACTGTAATTCCACTACTTTATCCTGAAGGGGCAAAAAGAACCTTTTCATGAGAAGCTGACAGCATAGCATCTAACAAGTTCGACTTCTACTACATATCCATTACCTCTCTCTCTAGAGTCAAAGGAGATCGCAATATGGGAATATTAGAATTTGAACACCAGACTTGCTGGATATTGTTCTTATGAATGACTGCATGTACAAATTAAAACTCGGGGAATCAGATAATCAATGTTCCTTGTAAAGTCCTCCTGGCAACAATTCGTGTGAAGTTCATTGGCTTAATGAAAGAGTTCCTTACAAGATAAAGAGAATAAATGAATGGTATATGTCGACAGTTCTATTGCTTTTACTCCTAGTGTTAATCCAAAATTCTAAATTCTTTCTTTTCCTAATCGGCTAACCCTCATCTCTTTTTTTATTTTTTAATAATTTCTTCCACAGAGCTAGCTACCCAAATCTTCCTCCTCACCAATATATAGGATATCGGTCTGTTGGCATGTTGTCCTGCTTTATAAATTCAAATACACCAGATAAACATTGCTTGTAGTTAACCACTATTTACTAGTAAAAAGCCAGTGAACTGCACCCGAATCATTTCATTATCTGAGAATTTAGTTCAATGATTGATGTATCATCACTTGATGTATCAATCGCTGTTCAATAAGCAAAGTTTGAATGTCCCTTCCCCGAATTTAAAAAAAAAAAAAACCAGTGAATTCTTAGTGGACCACTTGCATGATTCACTTTCATGGCAGAACCAAGCTGGTCTACTCTATTTGTTGAATCACCAGCTGTTCTCTTCTTGCAACTTGCCACTCATATCGTTTAGGATATGCGATCTTAGCTCACTTGAATATGAAACATCCTAAAAGCCTCATTAGTTCAACAACATCATATAAAAGTCAATGATATCAGTTAGATTGTTCAACTCAAGTGACCCTCTCCATTATTGATCCTATTAACAGCATAAATTGGAGAAAATGGTTATCGAGCAACAAGCAAATGTTTTGCAAAGAAAACTAACCTTTTATTTAGTATTATTAAAGGAAACAACTATACTTCCATTTATTATTCAAAGATCCAACTGCAGTTTTATTTTTCACTCAAACAGCTGGATGTCACAGTGAAACTCATCAACTAGATTGACTAGCAACAAGAACAAACCATGGGAAGCACAGGACGACGAACAATGGGAGCCTTCACACTTAAAGGAGAGGGAAAGCTGCAAGAAATAAACAATAGCTTCATGAGAATGGAACTAACACTAGCAGCATTATATAAAAGCAAGGGAGAAAAGGTGTAACCAAGAACACATTATGTAATATGCGAATTCTACCTCCACACTTGTGACCGACGGACGAACAGCAATGTTGCAACGTTTTGGAATGGTCACGGCAACTTCTGGCTTGATTCCAGCGTTGTATGCTGAATGTGCAAACATAATAGCACAGAGGCAGCTTGGATTCTTGAGCTTTTTCTCCATTACAGTGCAGCAACGGTTGGAAACTGGAGCTTTCACATCTTGGGCTGCCTTTGTACAAGGTGCCAGCTTCTCAGCTTCCTTCTCAATGTTATGTTTCCCACATGGACCATAATCATCATGTCCTTCCACTCCATTGAACCAGCAATGGTCATTATCACAAGAAACGCTAGAATACAGATGTACTTCATTGGAGCTTCCATTTCTTCAACAACTTGTGCTGAAAGAAAGATGCTTCTCAACAATTTATGCTGAAACAAATAGCTAAAAAATATCCAACTACATGTGAATTCCACCATTACAATGGATGTGGAACTAAAGAAAAGTCTTTTATCAGCTGCAGCACCTACTATTCCAGAACATCGATTCAGAGTTACCTGACCATCAAAGGTCAACAATTACATCTTGTTTCTCTGGAATCTCTTCCAAATGACCTTATTAAACCCATCCACAGTTTAAACATTCATGGAAACCAGAATCAAGAAATGCAAGCCGACATTGATACATCTATAAACAACTAAGGTATCATTTCAAGCTGAACACACAGCATTAGCTTATAAAAACCTAGTATATTGACTACCTTACCTTCTTCTATTCTGCCTTCATAGCATGTTTGTGGGCTGATAAGCTTGTGGTTTTTGGGTCTTTATTCCTGCTACTTTCTCATCTGTAACTCATTAAAACAATGTTCTAAGACTTGAATGCCTGCAGTAACCTCAATAAGCAACTTGTTTCCCAGTTCATTTGTCGGTGAAATACAAAATCTAGCAATTTGTCAAACACTACTCACTGTTCTGAAACGTAGAGCTGATCTCCACCGACTTGATACCTGCACTGTCCCAACCCATTAAAATTAGATAATAAAGAAAATTTCTTCACCAGTTCTGTCAAAAACCCAAACAGATCTGGCAAACTACGAACTAAAAGTCTAACAAATATGTTCATTTCACATCTTTATGACAATAAACCCCCCTTTTCATCATGATCTCTTCTTCGTTGTACGGAAAGAACACAAATGCCATTCCTTGAAATTACGAAGTTAAAATTTCAATGTGATCACATCCAGTAGAACATACTGATATCCTATATTTTCATTTTTCTGTATAATCTCAGCTAGATTATACAACAATAATAACAACAAAATCAAAAGCCCAAGTGAAAATACAGTATCAAAACAACTTTTCATACAAGAAAAAGATCCCCAGAAGAAACCAAAAACCCAAATGAAACATCAACAACAATTCTCGAAGTTCCAATCTGTATAGCCTTGTTCCATTATAATTCTGGAATCATAACGGTTCCACGTTAGGCCGATGAAGACGGCGAGCGTGAAGAGGGAGTTCACGTTCACAACACTGTCCAGGGCGGTGACATGGATGCTGGTTGTCATGATCGGACGATGGGGAGTTTCAGTAGAAAGATCAGACGGCGGAGATCTCTCTGTTTCTATTATGCTGAGGACGTTTTAGTTAGCTCGTTTAAGGTTGTGAAATTCACGGCCTTTTTTTCTATATCATTTTCCCAGAAAATGCGTAGAAGAAAAGTAAAAGTTGAAGCAACAGCATTTCGGCTTTGGGAAAAAGGAACGCCGTTGCCGGGGATCGAACCCGGGTCACCCGCGTGACAGGCGGGAATACTTACCACTATACTACAACGACTTGGTTGGAAAAGCTGTTCAATTATATAATATATTTAGAAACTAGCAATACCCAGAGCAACCAAAGGCAAAATTAGGAATGTTCGATCAATTGGATAAATTTCAAACCAAATTCTTCAATCAAATTTAATTTGGCCGGTTCAGTTAACCAAACAATAAATATATTTAAATTAAATTGTATTTTAAACTCTTAATTTTTTATATTTTAAATAAATTAAATAAAATTATCTAATAAAATATTCAAATACCAAATATTATGTTAAAAATTCTAAAAATTTATGAAATAAAATAATTTATTTTATATTTGAATTTTTTTATGTTTTGATTAATTTGGTTTTCAAATCAAATTAATTAAAAATTAAATTTTATCTAAAATCTTTTTCGTTAACTAATAAAAATTAATTTGATGATCAATTGATTCAATCGATTAATTCAATTAAAATCGAATTATAAACACTCCAAAATAAGACAAAATGTAACAATAGAGTTGTTTGATGTTTAGTTGTTCATACATTTTTGGTTGTTCTCAAAGGTGAAAAATATTGATAAAATTAACATGAGATTTAACTTGAATGATTCACTTGAATTCTCGTAAGTTTGCAATTCGATCCCTCCACTTTTAAATTGACTGTTTTTTGTCAATAGTTATGTTTTATGTCAAATGGAAATGAATGCTTGGTATTTTTCTTGTTCATTGTTGATAACTCATTTGGAAGGAAGGGTGCTGAAATTTAGGTTGTATTATGCAATGTTTTCAACTTACTCAAAAACATAGTGATCCATATGAACTTATGTATGGATTTGACTCTTTTTCAATAGCTTGTGATTTTCTTACACCAAAGAAAGTCCAATTTTTTATTCTCCACATGAATTACGTATGTAGTTGAGGCCATCATAACCAGTGCTTCCTCTTTCTTTTTGGAGAGTTATGAAATTCAAGTATGCTATGTTGGATTTTTAACTTCTCAAAATCCAAATGCATTTGATTATAGTAGTTTAAGCTAGCAATGCCATTTTGAAAAGTCATTGTAGTTTAACTTCGGCTTTCTCCTTGGATGTTCCTGTGCAGCCCTCTTTTGTCTTGGATACAACATTCTTTCTACTTCTGTTTCTGGACTCCGTAATAAGAGCATTTGGCCTAGTGGTATGATTGTCGCTTAGGGTGTGAGAGGTCCCGAGTTCAATTTTCGGAATGCCCCCATTTTTATGGTTTTCCCTTTGACTTTTATGGTAACCATTTATGCACAATAAGCAGAAGAGAAAATGTGAACAAACATCTCATGGCTATATTTTATGTCATCTCAGTTACACACGGTTAACATCCTAAAAAACAGTAGACTGCTTTGATATAAATAGCAAGCTGCTCAGAATGAACCTACAAGAAATCAGTAACAACAACCAAATACAGATATAAATTTAACGTCCGTACACATCAGTATCTTCTTGCTAGCAACCAGAAAGTTTTCCGTCATTAAGTAATTCTAATTTGTCATAACCTTATTCTTTTCCTCTTCTCAGGAAAATCTCAAGTGACAGTATATCGCGGAGGATTTTGGGTCGCATTCTGAAACCTAGTTCTGGTATGCTGATGATTGTTTTGAATATTACTTGATCCTTTTGATTCCCTGAGCTCTCAGTACTGTTTGAGTTCAAGAATTGGATGAACCATCTGTTGGAATTGCCAGCATAAGCTTTGTGCTTTTCAATCAACTACCAAGATAATTAGTCAAGACCCTCTTCACTCCAAGCCACGGCGGTGAGGCTTGCTGTTGTTGTTGGTCGTGTTGTTGTTGTTGTTCTCCTTGAGAATGGAGTTCTCTCTCCCTTTGCAGGGCTGATCAGTGGTGCAGGTGAAAAACTTGGTGTGGTGATTGCTGTTTTGTAGGGACTGCTCGAGGCAGACACAGAATATGGGATTGAAACCTTTTGTGTGCAATTACACTAACTGTAGGAACCGATGCCAACTTTTCTGAATGCTTCGTTAAGTCATCTACATATAACAAATCATCAATGCGTGCCACAATGTTATATGCCAGGCTTTCCAGAACTCTTGAATAGCTTTCAAGAATGGACTTTCCGACATCCTGGAAGTTTAAAATAAGTTATAATTGAACAACAATTGGAGGGAGAATCAAGTAGCCTTTGGCAAAACTAGATATTTTCAGAAAAGGGATTCAAACCTTGTTGCACTGGATTTTGCTGGTATCCAAGGCAGTTTGAGTCAAACCAGGGAACCTTTGTTTCAAGCAAAGCAGGAGATTTTCGGCTCTTTCTGCTAGCAATTCTCTCTGGTCTCCATCAACCATTAGGTCTTTACCCATTTCCATGATGACTTTTGTAGCTAGATTGGCTTTGGATTGATTGGAGGCTTCGAGTGAAATTTTCAAAAAGATTAAAAGATACAAACTTTTCCCATTGCTTTCCTCAGCGGGACAGCAACCAATGGAGGATTATAACAGATTGAGAAAGTTACTTTTCAAATTCACATTGATCCTGAAATTTTTCTTACCATTGGTTTCCTTTTAATGCAACAAAAAATGATTCTGGACTACTTTAAAGATGACAATTACCTCAAGCTTACTTCCAGCTGGAAAATTTTGCCAAGAGGGTAATCATTCAACAATGTGGTCACTAACACAAACAAGCCACTCATCTCTCTTTTCCACATGGATTTCCTTCTCCTCATGTATAGGCTCTAATCCCACAATTGCCCAAATATAGTAGCTACATATAGTATTTACAAATTTAATAAGTTCACAAAAAACAAAGTTAATTAATTGGAACAAGAACTTAAAAATCCATAAATTCAGAGAGAGAGAGAGAGAGAGAGAGAGAGAGAGAGAGAGAGAGAGAGAGAGAGCATGCCACAGAGATTGGTAATGGCATTTGAAATAGCCAAAGCTGTGCAAACCCCTTTCCTGACCCTGACATGTCTTCAACCAAGCAGAAATTTTGCAAACCTCTCCTCCATCATGTCAATCTCTACTTAAATTTCAAAAAAGAAAAAAGAAATAGACTTTTTTTGGCCAAAAAAACAAATCCATGTGGGATTTATGGAATGACAGAAAAGCTACCACTGCCTACCTAACCAAACATCAGAAAGCCAAAATACAAAAATTTAAACTAAAAACAACATTACTAACCATTAATCTTTGAACTCAGTTTTTTAACTTGTCATCTTCATTACTAATCTTGTCTTCATCTCCATTGCCATCAGAAACATCTGAATTCTTTGACACTGTAGCAGGAGTGGTAGTAGTAGTAGCAATAGCTCTCCTTATAGGCCAACCCAAAAGAGAAGGAGGTGAAGCTGAAGCAGACCCTGACCCTGACACTCTAGCCTTATTAACCTTAACTTTGTCAACCAAATTCCCTGAACTTGATCTACTGGAACTACTACTATTACTACCCTCTTTAGACTCACCACTATTGCAACTACTCAACTCACTTGCAGACTCAGGCCAATCATCTTTCTTCTTCAACAAAGCCTCCATTTGTGGAAAGGGTACCAACTTAACCAACTACCCTTTTCCTTATCTCTGAAAAAACATACAAAAAAAAAAAAAGGGTAAGCCTTTGGGTTTACCAAAACAAGACATTTGCTGGGTGGGATTAATAGATTTGATTTTTGAACTTTCAGAAGAAGAAGATATGGCCCGTGCCATTGGGGTAACGTCTCCTCTTTGAAAACTGGTTTTGGATCGTTTGTTTTGATGGATTTGTCTTTGTCTCTATTTTTAGCTTTCGCTCTCAGAGCTCCGAGTGGAGAATACGTTCAAAATATTGATAAAATAATGGAGGCCCGGTCAGTCGTCGGCTATTTTAGAGTGTGTCAATCCACGTGAACTTACGCTTTTCACCCTGGTCTCCAAATAGTAGTAAAGTTTTTTCCATTTTTTAGTGAGAAAAATTAAAGTGTCACTAAAAGATTAAAGTTTTTACAAAAATTAAAGTAGCCCAATTTGGAAATTTTTCATGATATTATAAAAATTTTTAAAAGAAAATGTATAAAAAATATGTGATTAGAGTTTCAATCAAGGTGGAGTTTACATAAAATTAATTAAAATGTTGTTTTACTTCAATAATTCTATTTTTCCTTATGGTATGCATAAAAAAGATATTTAATATTTTTTATTTTATTTGGTGACGTATAAAGTAATATATTTTTTTTTATAAAAATGGGTATTAAATAATTGAAAAATAAATTTTTTTTTAATTTTAAAGAAAATAAAAATTCGATAAAATCTTTTTTACTACTACTAATTAGTGATTTTATGAGAATCTATAGAAAAATATAAGCAACTATCAATAATTTGGAATGTAGCAGCTACAATTTAAATTAATAAGAATTAATTTTTTTAAATTATTCCAAAATTGTAAATAAAAGTATTTTCCAAACTTGATAGTTAAGTTCCATAATATGTTGATTGAGGAAATTCATTTGTTGAACACGTAGGCACCAATTGTGTGTGGCGTTCCACGTGCTTAATTTAATAAAGTTATACCTAAATTAGAAAAATTGTTTTTTTTTACTCCAACATTATTAAGTTAATAATTCCATCTGTGAAAATAAGAAAGCTTTATTAAAGAAAATATGGGAAAAAAAAGTGAAATTAATGTAAACCGATGTATTAGTTATAGTTGAGTTGTGACCTTTAAAAGATGTAGATTATTTTTGTTTGCTTCCCATCCAGCCCATGTTATTTAACGAGTGGACCACTTGTTCATTCTTTTTTTTTCAAATCATTTAGTCTATTTGAAAAGTAGATTTTATAATTTAAAAATGAATGATATTATATAAAAATAAAACATAAAAATAATAAGATTTAAAATTTTAATAATAATTATATATAAATTTAATAAAATTAAAAATATATATTTTATATTTTGTATCGACATAAATTGTGATATATAATTTTTGTTTGCTCCAATCCAACCCATGTTATTAACGAGTGGGACTCACTTGTTCATTCATTTTCTTTTTCAATCAATTTAGTCATTGAAAGTAGATTTTATAATTTAAAAAATGACATGAATATTATATAAAAATAAAAACATAAAAGTAATATAGTTTAAAATTTTAATAATAATTATATATAAATTTAATAAAATTAAAAATATATATTATATATTTTTATATCGACACAAATCATGATATATAATTTTTATATAAAATACGATATAAATATATGAATTTTAATATTTTACATGATATAAATATATAAATCATCAAATATAATCGAAAGAGATAAAAAAATTAATTTAGAGCAATTATCAAAATATGTCCAAATTAATAACCAAATAGTGAAACTTGTAGTTCAATCAAAGGTTTTGTTATATTTATTTTTGGAGTCATTTTCAATTAATCAATACACACATAGAATTAACTTTGTAAAAATTCTAGAATTATTATGTTACTAAAAAAAAACTCATTGAATAAATTTAATCTCAATTTGGAACGAAATGAAATTAGAAATGTTGAACAAAATAAGTCATAAGAATGATTCACACCATACAAAATGAAATTTCAATTTTGTTTAACGCATGAACCATTAAAAATTCTAGAGGACTTTAACAAACAACTAACAATTAACCATACCACAAATATATAACTTAATAAGAAATTTTGTTCGATTTAATTGCGTGACAAAATTTTTTTATTTAAATACGTTTTAACTTTTAAAAATATTTATGTTTTTTTATATATTTTAGTTGATATAATTAATTAAATTTCTTAAGATTTTAGTTTAATAAAATGAAATGTAAAATAAATGATAAAATTAATACCTTAAAATTTTTATTTAATAACAAATATAAGTATGCGTGTGCCAAAGAGTTAGATTAGAATTTTCATCCTTCAAAATTATACCAAAAAAATAAAGCTAAGCATGAATATAATTTTTATGCATTATTTCATTTTTTCTGCAATAAGTATTAAGTATATTATGTATAAAATAAATAAATATTTTATTTAATTTTATTTGTACTTACAAAAGTTAGTCGAGTAACTAAGGAAATAAATTCTTTTTTTATCAATCAATATTCAATTCTTGTAAAAAATATTTTAAAAGTAAAATATTGAATGTACCAAATTAATATGTTAAATATATTTTTAAAATAGTCTGAAAAAAAAAACCTAAATAAAACAAAAAAAATTTCGTAACTTTATTATTAGAATAATATATGTAAAAGTCAAAAGATGCAATTGAAGAAAAACACAAATGTGAGTTAAAAAGGCTAAATTTGTCAAAAAAAAAAAAAAGAATTTAAGCAAATGGGAATCTAATGTGGTCCTCCACAAAAATTTTACTTCTCAAATACCACCAGAATTTGATTGACAGCAGCAGCCCACCAATAATAGGTAATGCAAATTGCAAATGTAACTACCATTTATAACTGTTAATCTAAATACTTGATGGCTATTAGGCAGTTAAGGGTAATAATGATTCAAATTATATTGAAATTGATTTAAGTTTTTGGATAATATATGAAATTATAAATTTTTAAAATTCGATTAAATGTAAATTGAATATGATTTTGAATTTTATTAGTTTAGTTCAGTTTATTAATTTTTTAAATTTATTTTTTATATGTTATTTTAATATAATTTTTAATATATTTAAATAAATTTAAATATAAAATTATTTTATTTTATAAAAATTTAAAATATATATAAAAGTTAATAAAATTATATAATCTAATTCAGTAAGATTTTTTTCAGATTTTTCATTTTTTGATTAAAAATTTTATTCAAATTAATATATATTTAATATTCTAATTTAATATGAATTAATTAAAATAATCAACTCAAACCAAAATAAATACTCTAATTTTAAATTAATTTTATGTATTTTTTTATTTTTTTCACCCTGCTAGCAACTATAAAATCAAAAAATAAAAGAGATGGAAAGTAATTTAACAGTCGTGAAAAATAAAAGAGATGATTTGTCTGCAAAGACTGAATTGCCGAGCACTAGGCATTTGCAGGAAGGGCTGAATTGTAAATAGGGTTTGTGGGATTTCAATTTGGGCAATGACTTTGGTGATAACATAGCAGTTTAGAGCAAAAAAGACATAAACTGCTATTGCCTTTTGGCTGTCCTATATGTCTATGTATGACTATTCTCTTCTGTTTTGACCTTTTCTAGTGTTTGAAAATATAGCTTACCTGTCATTATTAAACATGATATTTAAGATAAAATATAAAATGATAATATGATATAAAAATAATATAAATAAAAAATATAATTTAAAATTTTAATAAAAATTATAAATAAACTTAATAAAATAAAAAATATATATTTTATATTTTTATACTAATACGAATTATGATACGTAATTTTTATATAAAAAATGATATAAATATAATATTTTATATGATACGATTACACGAATTATTAAATTTATTTTTTTGTTACTTTTTATCTGAATTTTGTTATAAAAAAAGTATGGACATAAGCTATGACCCATTTTACCGTATGATATGTGAAAGTATATCTATAAATCCTATCAAAGTTTGTGTTAGAAAACCAAAAAGTGAGTAAATTTGAGTTCTCCAAATGTTAGTACATTGTTACCATTTCCTTTTTTAATAGTGCGAGGAAGTATTGAATTTGAACATTTATTTTCAGAAATTTACGAGTGTATTTCATGTTCAAAGAATTAGATTTGAATTCGTAATTTATCAAAAAAAAATTATATTCAAGTAAAATTTATAATATGCAAGATTGAAGCTAAACTTAACTTTGTTGTTTATATCGAAATGATGCAACTCTTCTAATTCTAACACATTTCTTTTCAGTCTTTAATTTCTTGCATGGATTTCTTATTTATATTAATCTAAAACGTGAATATATAAAAAAGAAAAAGAAAAATGAAAATAATTTTAAAATTAAAAAGAGCTTTTAACTTTTTTAAGTAATCAGTAGAATATAATATTACTATATTTGGCCAAACAAAGAATACAATATTGTTATTGTCCAAAAATTTTTTTTGTTTCTATTTGGTTTTTATAATGCCATGCATAGAAAAACATATACGAAATGAATAAATTATGATCACGCCTATTAACATAGCCGCCCAAACTAAGGGTGAAATGTCTTGAATTACTACAAATTGAATCTTTTAGCCTAAAGCAACAATGTTTAGTGATTATTTTTTATGATATTGATCACATAAGCATCCTTTTTATTTTTTTTATTCTACTTTTAACCTTATTCGTTTGTGTTTTTGTTCTTGACGGTGAGTAAATATTGGGTGACTCTCTTATTTAATGTCACAAATGGGAAAATAAATGAGCTTATAAAAGAAGGAAGAAAATGATTAGAAATCAATGGCAATAATCACTAAAGATCACCACTGCAAAACACATATCATGGGATTCGAGAAATGATGTTGAGTTTGTGTGGTGCAACAAGCTAAAAAACTAATGAACATGTCATGATTCTTAAATATATAGGCTTAATACCAGATAAATCTTTGGAAATAAAATTTTCATCTTTTGTATATCAGATTAAAATTATAAAATTTTATTTATTATAATTATCCATTAAATCTTAAAAATTAATGAATGATTTTTTATTGATAATTTTGAAATAATATATATTTTTTTGTATACTTGTCATCTAGCCCTTTCAAATAAATTTAAGTAAAAATTTTTTACAAATTAAATCATCCAACTAAAGAAATTTTATCAAAAAATTAAATATTTTTACGGTCAAAATTTTAATTACTGTCATAACGGTTTTGGAACAATCCGAAAAATTTGGAAACAAAAATAAAAGAACAAAAAATGAAGTCACTACTAATTTTTTTTTACTAGGTGTGATTGACCACCTATTAAAATTTATTCTTTTAATAAAATTTTAAAATTAATTAAAATTTATTAAAAACATAATATTACGATCTGTAAAATAATCTAGGTTCAGAAGTCGGTTACGCTTGGAAAAGGATTAGCACCCCACAACGTCCGTTTAAAATAGTACCAATTAATTACGTGTTATCCTTTGATTTTAATAAAAATAATCTCATTTTTTATATTTGAAAAATAAATTTCTTGATTTTTTTTATTTATTAGAAATTATTTTTTATTTTTTAAAATTTTTTCGAGAAAAATAAATTTTAGCTTTTTATTGAAATAATTCTTAAAATGTTTCAGTACGTTGCTAACATTAAAATTTTTTCTCATCTAAAAAATTTTTAGGCATCGCTTCTCGGAATACCTTAGAATTTCATCCTCGGAGGCTTAAATTTATTTGTTCGTAAAAAAAAAAAAACTATGCCATGTATGCAATGCAAATGATAATATGTTAATGCACACATTTTATTTTTTATATAGAAATTTTATTAATTTTTATTAATATTTTCGTTAAAAAAATGAAGAAAAGAGAAATTTTTATTATATTAAAAATTTTCTATAAATATTTCAAGACATTGGTAATATTTAAAAAATTTCTTCTCACCTAAGAATTTCTTAAAGCATTTCTACTCGGAATATTTTTAGAATCTCATCATTGGATATAATTTTCTTTTTCCTCATTTTTTTAATTAATTTTATTAAATTTATTTTTATTTTATTTTGTTTTTTAAAGTTTTATTTTAAAAATTAACAAAATTATAAAAAATTTAACTACATATTTCATCATTTAATCTAACAAATATAAATGTTTTAATATGCAAAATATTAATAAAATAATATATAAAAAATAAAAAAATTTTGAAAAAATTTTTTTTTACCTGAACCGGATTAATCAACGGTCTAGTCAACGCTAGTCTGGTCTGGTTCGACGGCTCGATTCGGTCTGGGTGATTCAGCGGTTCGATAGGTTTGGTTCAGTCTGGTCCGATTTATCTGAACCGGTTAGGGTCAAATGGTGAGTTGGGTTATGAGTCGGTTGCTTACACCCCAGATCGGGTCGATGGATTGACATGAGGATCTTTAGCTCAAAACGACATTGTTTTGGGGTTTTATTGAAACAACGTCGTTTTGGCTATGACAGTTTCTATAAAAGTCAAAAAAAAATTTCTCACATTTTCTCTTCTCCCCCTCTCTCTTTACATTCTCAAAGCTTCTCTCTCTACCCGATCGGGGTCGATGACCATCGATCGTGACGACCACTGTGATCCTTACTTGCGACAAGCTCCGACCGCCGTCGCCAGTACCAAAAAATTTCAAAAAATGACCACGAACTTCTTTTGACCCCCTGAACACAGATATAGTTGCCTTTTCACTAAAAAGTAACCCAAACGACCTAGATCTGCTTTTAAAGTTTCGATTAAAACCTCTTTTTTTTCTTTTGATTCTCTTTTTTTTTTTTAAATTGACTTTGTTTTTTCTTTGTGCAAAAACTCTCGACACTGGGTTCCTTATTCTAAGGAACTGAGTTATTTTTTTTGTGTTTTTCTAGCAAAAAGCATTTTTTTTTTTTACAAGATATCATCCTCTTCTTTTTTTTGTTACCTTCTTTTGTGTTTGGCCAGGAGCTCTATTTATAGAGCTTTCGACAGTGTCCTGTGCTTAAAAGAGTAGCACAAGGCTCGGCATGAAGGTGCAAGTATAAACTCCATGTCTCTTTTATTGTTTTTGTTTGATCTAATAGTGATAGGAGCTTAGGCAAGGGTAGTGAACAGGGTATGTGTGGTAGGGTATGGTGGCCAGTGGTATGGGTGTATGGTAAGGTGGATAGCGGTATCGTGTCAGGCACCACTGCCACTAGCTTTTTTTTGTTTTTATATTTTGTATTTTTGTATTTATTTTTTTATTATTGTATTTAATAATATTGTTATCATCTTATTTATTATTAAATAAAATAATAAATTTGATCAAGGTCAGACAAATTTGATATCTACAATTACAATAAAATAAAATTTTATAACTTTTAATTTTATGTAATAAAAAATTAAATACATATTTTCATTTTTAAGTAAAGTTCAAGAATTTATTTTAATGATAACCCATAATATAAACCGAAGAAAACTCTTTTAAAACATTCAATAAAAATTAAAATGTTCCATCCAGAGAAATCAAGACATTATCACTGCCCATACTCACCAATCATCGCTCTTGAATGCTACTCGATGATCATCAGATCGGTATCGAAAAAATGAACATTTCTGCTTCCATTTAAGTTATTGTTTTTTTAAAACAAATTATATCTTGATCTAAATTCTCAAGACCTTGAAAACAAAGTTCTGTGAAAATTCAAATCCATGATATATATATATATATATAATATATGCCAAGTTTCATAAATTCATGCATATTCTCCGCTTAAAACCCTCCCTCCCCTCTTTCTTCTTTTACACCAAAAAAGGACAAAATTCTCTCAAATAACTGTATTGACCGACTGAAACGAGCCAAAATGTCCCTCGTGCGTAAACTAATAAAGAAGCCCCAACGATGCGCAAGTTATAAAGTTACGCCGCGCCCGGTTTCGTCAAAAAAGCTGCTGATTGATTAACAAAAAAAAAAAAAAAAAAAAAGGCAAGCGAAGGGTCGTTTCTTTCTTTTTATTTTTTATTTTTTTTTCTTTTCGGTTAAAAAAGAAAGAAAGAAAAGGGCCTTGGAAAGAAAAATAAAAATAGCAGCGAATGTAGCAGAGAGATTTGAAGTCGACTTTGTTGAAAGCTGCTTTTTCGGAGAGTCCGTTAAGCTTTGATCGATTCTCTTTTTCTTCTTCTTCTTCCTTTTTTTTTTTTTTTAACCTTGTTGTTCAATTCTTTGTTGAATCTCGCACTCAAATCAAAGTAATTTTCGTCGCTATTTAAAAAAAAAAAAGAAAATTGATCTTCAACGGGTTTAACTATCCATGTTGTCGGATATAAGCTAGACCTTTTCTGCAAAATCTTCCTCGCTCTCTGTGGTTTTTCACTTTCTCTTCAACGACTCGAAAAGATTTTCATTCTTTGTAACCCAAAAAAAAAGATGGCTAAATGCAGCAACTTTAACGGAGTTTATTGCGACGAGATTTCATGATTGATCTCGCGAGTTTGTTTTTGTAATTGGCTTTCTGCGACGAAAACTTTTAAAGATCGTTTTTTTTTTCCTTCTTTTTCTCGCCCGTAGAGGGAATGGGAACAGATAGTTGTTACTGCAACGGTGGGACCCGCGGTTAAACCCGAGCGGGTTGAGGAGAAAAAACAGGCTGGAAGAGGCTCTTACAAAAAGTAAGCTTTATTGCAAAACAAATAGGATTGGGGGAGATTTTGATTGATATTTTGTTGTTTTTAGTGGATGGGGGACCTTTTGAACAAAATAAGAAAAGTTGGTTTCTATTGAGGGAGAGATAGAGATGAGCAGTACAAACTAGCAGTTGAGTTGCACCAGATTACTGAGAAGTCTCTGTCTTTTCAATACTGAATGGAAGTACGCCGTTTTTTGAGATTAAGGCATCGCAGCTCGAATGTCAGTAAGCTTCCTCTTTCTAAATTTTTTTTCCATTTTAAGTTGATCACCATATTTCTTTAATTGATTAATTTGCAGCATGCTTGTTTTTAGCGTAGATTACAAAAAGGCTTATGAACATATTGTCATGTTCCTTGAGGTCAGCAAATTCGGAGTCTGTATGCATTTTCATCTAATTATTTGGAGTTTACTATCTAAGATGAATTAAGGTTTTGGTTAATTTTTGAATTCGCCGTATAGTTGACATGTTATTGAGGTTAGGTTGGAATGGCTTTGACCCCTGGAATTGGCATAAGATATAATTCACATCTGTTGTGTTCTTCCTAATAGTAGTATTCAGTTGCAAGCCCCCAACTCTGCCATTGAGGGATCCTCTTTTTTTTACGTGGTTTTTTTTTTTTTTTTATCATAATGAGATTATCAAAAGGAGAAAATTAATAGTCACTTTGTTTTTATCATAAATCTCCAACCTCCAAAAAACTTCTCTCTGGCTTGCCGTTGTCCGGTGCCGTACTGCCGCGCCGGCCGAAGCATGAGATCGTCGCAGGTAGCTGCTGCCGACGCTCGCCGGTGACGAAAAATTTCAAAAAAACTCCTAAAAATTCTCCTCAACGTCTTATTTCCAAATATGATGTCCTTTTCACCGAAACAGCCCCGATCGGTGTAGATCGGAGCTTAAAGTTTCGGTCTTTTTTTTTTTAAAAAAAAAACGAAACTGACGATGATATGCTCTTGCAAGTAGTTCGGCGCTGGGTTCTTTCCTACGAGAATGACTGTGTTTGATTTTTGTGTGTTTTTTCTGTGTGGATTTTTTTGTTTTTTTGTTTTCTGATGGGTATTATGGGGAGCTAATGGTCGGGGGCTCGTTGGGTGCTGGTGTGGTGGTTTCAGGCGCAGGGAGTGGATGTGTGGCACTGGGTTTCGGTTTCTGGTAAGATGCGGGTTGGTGCTGAGTGTTGGGTTCTGTCGGGTGGAATTAATGTGTCCCTGGGCGTCTGAAGATGTGTTCGGGAGCTTGAAAAGGTGAGGGAGTTGGGTTTTTATAAGGCTGGACGCCTGAGTCTGTGTCTGAGGGTAGGGTGTTTGTAGGGTGGCTACATGGTAGTGGCAGGGCGGCTGGAGAGGCAGTTACAGGGATGGCTAGTCCGGTGGCTGTAGGGTGGTGGTAGGACGGCTGGAGAGGCTGATGTTGTGTACGACAGCAGGCCTATCCCGGTTACATTTTTTTTAAAAAATAATTATTTTTATTATTTAATCAATATTATCATTATTATTATTATTATTATTTACTATAATAATTTTAATATCAATGAACGAAAACTAAAAACGTCATTTTTTTCGATAGATCCGGACTCTAGAATTATAAATACATTATATATTATTTTTTAATAATAATTACATAAATTAATTAAATTAAACTATAAATTTTTTGTTTTATATTTAGTTTTTGCATGGACCTTCTTTGTATAAAAGGATTGCAAGTGCTGCATATAGCAATTGCGAGAACATTTGCATTTTTAGCATGGAAGACAAAATTGCACTATATTCATGCCTTTTTCTTATTTCCATCCTTATTATCAAGCTCTTGCTTGGAACAAGAACCAAACACAAGAACCTACCCCCAAGTCCCTTTCTCGAAGCCAAGATAGCGAATAGCATTCCTCACGCTCCGAACATTTCCAGCTCCATAATCAAGCAACGTCACAACTGAACCTCAAAAAAACACCAAAAGAAATTGAAAAACAGAATAAAAAATATATATATATATAGTTTTTGAGAACCAGAAGTAGAAACATATTTATGAGAGAAAGTACCAGAATTTGAAGCAGATGAAGCAGAGATAACAAGATTTCTATGAGATATTGATTTTAAAGCCTTTTTGTGAGGCTTTTGGCGGAGTATTATGATAGGCGATGGTGACAGAGCCGAAAAAGACGACGATTTCGTTTTTGCGAAGCTCGTAAAGGAAGCGTATCGCACTCCCTCCTTTGTAGTACCAAAGCAACTGTTTATGAATCGTTGAAGCCTTGGAGGTGAAGTGAAAAAGTCTAATTATTGATCATGTCTATGCATCAATGAATTTCCAAATGAATAATTGTTGACATTAGATATTATTTTATCAATACTAGTGTCACATCTAAGACATTGTTGCAGGTTTTTCTTAATTATTTTAACATTGAAATATATATAAAAAAATAGTTAAAGTATAACAATAAATCATAATTTCTAAATTGATAACATAAGAAATTATGTTCATTATAATAATATAAGGAAAAGTTTGATATAGTAGAGTTATATCTTATTTCTTCTTTCGTTTTTTTTTAGAAATTCTTGGTGAACTGATTTGGAGCTAATATAATTTATGTTGTTGAGTCAAATAAGTTATCATCAATATGATTTGATTTATGTAAATTTATCATCAATAACTTATTATCGTTTTTGGCTTCACCAAAAACGATATCATTTTTGCGAACCGCCCTATCTTGTGGGCAGGCAAGTATGTTGGCTACAACAACACCAATTTAGGCTTAGCTCCATATGGTAACCATTGGCGCAACCTTCGTCGTATATACAGACATGAAATACTCTCTCCAAATTGCTTGAAATTGTCTTCGGCAATTCGGATGGACGAAGCGATGATTTTACTGAAAAAATTGTACAATGTTGTTTCTAGCCAGGATGATAGTTTCGTCAAGGTAAAGTTGAAACCAATGTTGTCAGAATTTACATTCAATATGATTATTAGAATGGTTGCAGGAAAACAATACAATATTGGAGAAGAAGTGACAGGAAAACTAGAAGGAAAAAGACTACAGAAGCTTGTAGAAGATCTTTTTCAGGCGGGGGTCTCAGGAAATATAGGAGATTTTTTCCCTTCATTGCAGTGGATTGATTTTCAAGGATTCAAGAAGAATACAGTGAGACTTTTCAAAGAAACAGATGCATTCTTGCAAGATTTGAATGATGAGCATAGAATGAATAAAGGTGATTTTGAGAGGGAAGACACTATGATCAGCCATTTTCTTTCTTTGCAAGAATCACAGCCTGAGTATTACACTGATGAAAACATCAAAGCCCAGATGATGGTAATTAGTCACAATCTGTTTTTTTTTTTTTTATATAATTTTTTTTCAAGTGAGTGGCACAATCTAGGGTAATATGCATCAATCATTCATGATTTTTGTATAATTAAAGTAACTCATTATGTTTAAATGCATCAATCATTCAAGATTTGTGTGGTTTTTGTATTATGCAACCATTAAAAATATTTTTAATGTGTTTGCTTTGATCATACCCAGGACATGCTAAATGCATCCATAGATACGATAGTCTCAACTATAGAATGGAGCATGTCAAATTTACTCAACAATCCAAACGCATTGGAAAAGACTATAGCTGAGGTAGACTGCCTTGTTGGCCAAGACAAATTGCTAGATGAAGTTCATGATCTACGCAAACTAAATTATTTACAAAACGTAATCTCTGAGACCCTTCGACTGCACACGATAGCACCACTCTTAATCCCCCATAGATCCTCGGATAATTGTACCCTAGGCGGGTATCACATTCCTAAGGACACTATGCTGTTCGTTAATGCATGGGCAATTCACAGGGATCCCAAGCTGTGGGATGAACCAACAAGTTTTAGGCCCGACAGGTTTGGAAATGGAGAAATTGATCATGAAACTAATTATAAGCTAATGCCATTTGGGATGGGAAGGAGGTCTTGCCCGGGAATGGATCTAGCTCGCCGTACTGTTGGCTTGGTTTTGGGGTTACTGATTCAGTGCTTTGAGTGGAAAAGAGTTGGTGAAAAGGAAATTGACATGACTGAAGGCAAAGGTGTAACTATGCCTAAAGCTGAACCTTTAGAGGCTTTGTGCAAAGCAGGCGACATGGCAAATAAGCTGCTGTCTTGACTGAAGTACTGGTGAACCAGTCCGAACTTATGAATAATAAAATTAATTCTATGTTTTATGCATTCTTTTTTTTATACTTCTAAAGTGATATGCTTCCATTTAATAAAATATATTGGGATTGAGCTCGATTTTGAACTTCATATGACAATTTTGATAATAATACTTTGCAGTGTTTTAGTATAAAAGAAATTATAGTTTGAAAATATGAGAAAATATTATAGGTATTGAGAATTAAATTTTAAATTTATTGAATATTATCTTTTTAAGAATGATTATATAATCCATCTTTTAGATTCAATTTTTCATTTTTTTTTCTAAAAAGTCGTATAAAAAAAAGATTGGCAATCGTATATAAGATTCAGACTACCAGACAAATGGATTTTGCTTTAATTTATTCATATTTCAACTTTAATTGATAACATGAAACCAATCTCTTCTGTAGATAAAACCAGAACGTGATTAACCTATTCATAGAAGTTTTCTGTCACTTTATGTTTCTTTTTATCTTTTGTTTTTGTCAATTAATTTTTTTTTTTTTTTCAGTTTCATTCCATGAAACCAAGATAATTGGTTCCCTAGTTTTGATATCATTAAATTATTTTTATTTTTAAGTTTATATTTAATTTTTTATTTAAACGTTAATATTAATTATTAACAATGTAAAAAAAATCAAAAATAAAAATATTAAGTGGCAATTGACTGTAAAAATCCTTAACTTACTATAAATTTCTGAATTCCTAGATTATGGTTATAATTAAAAAATATCTTTTTGTTTGAATGTAAAAATAAAACTTCACCGTTTTTTCTTTACAAAAACTTTACTGCATTTTAAGTCTGCAGAAACATCATACAGTAAGTAAATTACATGTTTTTTAATCAATTTCGTAAATTATTTTGAAAAATTCGAACTTAAGTCTTTGAATATGTGAATATGTAAATATATATATGCACCTATTATATTAAGACAAATACTCATGTACAACTTTCTCATTGAATCTTAAATTTGCATTTTTTTTCACCTATGCATGGATCCTAATTTTTAACCTTTTATGTGAGAATAGATATATAATTTCATCTTTTATTGTGTGTAACCTAAACAGTAAATTCAAAAAAAATCGATAGATAATATGATCAAATATGTTTATTGATCAAATTAAATCAGATCAAATAAATCTTTAAAATTTTTGTCCAAGACCTAATTTGATCCATGAAATAAACTTGATTATTATTCAAAAAAATTATATTAATATTTTATATATTTTTAAAATTAAATTAAAATAAAAATGATTTTTTATCCATTAAACTAGATTCCATCTTCAAAACTCATGTCCCATCGGACAGGTTTAGACATGAGCCACTTGGTTAAGAAACATACAATCAAAGACACAAAAAGTCAATTTAATTCACCGGCTTGCAAGAATCAACTCCATATATGTTGAAACATGAAAATTACTCACAAATGTATGGCAAATTGTCTTCATATTCTGACAACCTAGGAATGTTCTTCACTTTGTTGCAATTTGACTAGTGGATCAAATTCCTTGGTGGGTGTTGAATTTCTAAACAGAATTTATATTAATTGGAATGTCAGATCACTACTTTTGAATCAATTTGGAATTAATTACAGCCATGCATAGTTAATTATCTTCTTACATCAAAGTAATAATTACTAAAAATAATGAAACATTAGTGGAGAATATATAATCATAACTTAGTTGTT
Organism: Durio zibethinus; assembly: GCF_002303985.1. The sequence goes on from NW_019168000.1 coordinate 24,729, forward strand.
TAAACATTTTTGGTTAAAAACCCTATGCGTTCAAAAATTGTATCAAGTTTGCAATAAATAAGGAGAAAGTGGCATCAATGTCATCATATTTTGCTTGAATATCAAGGGAATCATTTCACTTTTTTTTTTGTCTGCAAAAAGAAATTAATGTTTTTTTAGCCAATAGTTTTTCTATGTTTTCTAGCTAAGATGATAATAACAAATTAATTAGAGACGTAGCTAATTTTCAAATGTAAAAAAATCAAATTAAATTTATTTAAGGCAATTCACTCATGAAACAACACTTAAAATATGATATCTAATAGATTTCAAATCAGTAACTCTTTTCCTATTTCTAAATTGCAATCTCTTTTGTAAAATATATTTAAACTTTTATTATTAATTGAAGATTAGCCGCTAAGAAAAATTATGAAGATAGGCAACGCTGCAACATGGTCTAAGAAGTAAAAGACATGTCATTGATTAATGGGCAGATGTTGATGCAATTAATCCAGAGTTTATAGTTTTTTATGAGATTTAAGTTGTAATGTTATGCTAACAAATTGATTCCTCGAATAAATTGCAGCCATAAATTATCCATTATCACTTTTTAATTACTTTCATTTTGAGTTATGATATATATTAATACTTTTATACTTGTTCCAACAAACTCAATTAAAATTTGAGTTTTTTAAATTAAAGGTGTCAATTCAAATCTTACAACGAAAAATACGTGATCAATAAAAGGATTATCTCTTGTTATGTTACTTTGGTTATGCTTTTTTTTTTTTTTGGAACAATCAAGTATTAACAGTTGACTACGAACAAATAAATATAATAAACTATACCTAAATATTTAATTTAGTTGATACATAATTTCATCTTAAGCGATATTAAATGTTCACTTTTCTAGATTAAAAGAAAAAAAATGTAATGCATGATAATGTGACACCTAACAAGCTTTTTTTTAATATGTGATTCAATAATTGCTTATTTTTTGTGAATCATTTGAACCAAACCCTCTTCTATGATCCAAAATTCATGACAAAAATCCATTATACTCTTTACATATTAAAGGAGTCTCTTCCTATCCATAAATTAGGAATATGAATCTTATGACTTCAACAAGTACAATTATTAGCTTTGATGTGGTTTGTGCAAAAACAATTGGGGGTTGAAATTAATAATTGAATTTCTAAGTATCATGTTCATGCATGCATGAAAAACTAGAGAGTAGGCATATGCTTTCAAACAAAAATCCAATGTTGTAGCATGTGACAAAAGCTTAACTTCTTTTGCACTTGAAATTGCACATTCATGGGAAAAAAAAAGTTTCATTCTTCAGCACTTATCCTTAGCTATCCAAAAGGAACCTAAAGGAAATGATATCAAAGAAAATTCCATAACTCATCAAGGAATATATAAATTAGTTATGCCTTGCATATCTACTTTTTGTTTTTCAAATCATCAAAGGATTATGAAAATTAGATTATTAGTTTCCAATAAAGCAAAAAGATTAATTACATGTGTGATACCCCAATTATATTATATTAAACTTTCGATTTAGTACTTAAAATTAAAAAAAAAAACAAACAAACAAATTACGGTGTAATCAATATGAAGGTATATGTAAATTATTTATGTCTTGCATATCTTATTACTTTTTTTATTATTTTTTAATTTTTATTTACAAAAAAAAAAAAAAAACTGCAATCTAAGATTAATACAAAACCCTTTCAAGCTATAGGCTTACACGGTGTAAAACAGTTGTTTGGTAATTCAAAGTAATAAATTATTAGATCCCTCTAACAGAGACATCTTGGATTCTGGCCTATTTTCCTCACCTGTTGGCAGCAACTGTCACACACCTGAGCATTCAAATCTTGTGCTGCCATTGCGCAAGGAGCCAACTTCCAGGCTTCACTGTCGGGATGATCTCCCACATTCACCAGCTCCTTCTGCTACATTGAGCTCAGCAATGCCAAAAATAGCAAGAAACACCAAAAAGCAGATGCACTTCATTTCTTCAAAATTGCAATGCATAAACACTTCTCAACCTCAAAATTTATAGTAAAACCAATCAACTAAAAACGTTTTTAATGAGTAATACATATGAAACCCACAAATCGTAGTGGATGTAGCACTAGAGAAAAGTGTTTTGTTTATTGCAGCACCTACTACTCCAATGGCGGTTAGTGCCTGCTAAAGCCATTACTGTAATTCCACTACTTCTTTATCCTGAAGGGGCAAAAAGAACCTTTTCATGAGAAGCTGACAGCATAGCATCTAACAAGTTCGACTTCTATCTACATATCCATTACCCTCTCTCTCTAGAGTCAAAGGAGATCGCAATATGGGAATATTAGAATTTGAACACCAGACTTGCTGGATATTGTCTCTTACGAATGACTGCATGTACAAATTAAAACTCGGGGAATCAGATAATCAATGTTCCTTGTAAAGTCCTCCTGGCAACAATTCGTGTGAAGTTCATTGGCTTAATGAAAGAGTTCCTTACAAGATAAAGAGAATAAATGAATGGTATATGTCGACAGTTCTATTGCTTTTACTCCTAGTGTTAATCCAAAATTCTAAATTCTCTCTTTTCCTAATCGGCTAACCCTCATCTCTTTTTTTATTTTTTAAACATTTCTTCCACAGAGCTAGCTACCCAAATCTTCCTCCTCACCAATATATAGGATATCGGTCTGTTGGCATGTTGTCCTGCTTTATAAATTCCAAATACACCAGATAAACATCGCTTGTAGTTAACCACTATTTACTAGTAAAAAGCCAGTGAACTGCACCCGAATCATTTCATTATCTGAGAATTTAGTTCAATGATTGATGTATCAATCGCTGTTCAATAAGCAAAGTTTGAATGTCCCATCCCCGAATTTAAAAAAAAAAAAAAAACCAGTGAAATTCTTAGTGGAGCCACTTGCATGATTCACTTTCATGGCAGAACCAAGCTGGTCTACTCTATTTGCTGAATCACCAAACTGTTTCTCTTCTTGCAACTTGCCACTCATACGTTTAGGATATGCGATCTTTAGCTCACTTGAAATATGAACATTCCTAAAAGCCTCATTAGTTCAACAACATCATATAAAAGTCAATGAATATCAAGTTAGATTGTTCACCACCTCAGTGACCCTCTCCATTATTGATTCCTATTGGAAGCATTAAATTTGGATGAAAAATGGTTTTCGAGCAACAAGCAAATGTTTGCAAAGAAAACTAACGGCTTTTATTTAGTATTATTAAAGGAAACAACTATACTTCGATTATTCATTCAAAGATCCAACTGGCAGTTTTATTTTTCACTCAAACAGCTAGATGTTCACAGTGAAACTCATCAACTAGATTGACTAGCAACAAGAACAAACCATGGGAAGGCACAGGACCGGACGAACAATGGGAGCCTTCACACTTAAGGAGAGGGGAAAAACTGCAGAATAACATTAGCTTCATGGAGAATGGAACTAACACTAGCAGCATTAATATAAAAGCAGGGGAGATAAAGGTGTACCAAGAACACATTATGTAAATATGCGAATTCTACCTCCACGCTTGTGACCCGACAGGCACGAACACAATGTTCAACGTTTTGGAATGGTCACGGCAACTTCTGGCCTTGATTCCAGCGTTGTATGCTGTTGATGTGCCAAACATATAGCCATGAGACAACTTGGGTATTCTTGAGCTTTTCTCCATTACAGTGGCAGCAACAGTTTGGAAATCTGGAGCGTTCACATCTTGGGCTCCTTTGTACAAGGTGCAGCTTCTCAGCTTCCTTCTCAATTGTTATGTTCCACATGGACATAATTCATCATGTCTTCCACTCCATTGAACCCAGCAATGGTCATTATCACAAGAAACGCTAGAATACAGATGTACTTCATTGGAGCTTCCATTTCTTCAACAACTTGTGCTGAAGAAAGATGCTTCTCACAATTTATGCTGAAACAAATAGCTAAAAAATATCCAAATACATGTGAATCCACCATTACAATGCATGTGGAACTAAAGAAAAGTCTTTATCAGCTGCAGCACCTACTATTCCAGAACGTCGATTCAGAGTTACCTGACCATCAAGGTCAACAATTACATCTTGTTTCTCTGGAATCTCTTCCAAACGACCTTATTAAACCCATCCACAGTTTACACATTCATGGAAACCAGAATCATGAAATGCAAGCCGACATTGATACATCTATAAACAACTAAGGTATCATTTCAAGCTGAACACACAGCATTAGCTTATAAAAACCTAGTATATTGACTACCTTACCTTCTTCTATTCTGCCTTCATAGCATGTTTGTGGCTGATAAGCTTGTGGTTTTGGGTCTTTATTCCTGCTACTTTCTCATCTGTAACTCATTAAAACAATGTTCTAAGACTTGAATGCCTGCAGTAACCTCAATAAGCAACTTGTTTCCCAGTTCATTTGTCGGTGAAATACAAAATCTAGCAATTTGTCAAACACTACTCACTGTTCTGAAACGTAGAGCTGATCTCCACCGACTTGATACCTGCACTGTCCCAACCCATTAAAATTAGATAATAAAGAAAATTTCTTCACCAGTTCTGTCAAAAACCCAAACAGATCTGGCAAACTACGAACTAAAAGTCTAACAAATATGTTCATTTCACATCTTTATGACAATAAACCCCCCTTTTCATCATGATCTCTCCTTCGTCGTACGGAAAGAACACAAATGCCATTCCTTGAAATTACAAAGTTAAAATTTCAATGTGATCACATCCAGTAGAACATACTGATATCCTATATTCTCATTTTGCTGTATAATCTCAGCTAGATTATACAACAATAATAACAACAAAATCAAAAGCCCAAGTGAAAATACAGTATCAAAACAACATTTCATACAAGAAAAAGATCCCCAGAAGAAACCAAAAACCCAAATGAAACATCAACAACAATTCTCGAAGTTCCAATCTGTATAGCCTTGTTCCATTATAATTCTGGAATCATAAGGGTTCCACGTTAGGCCGATGAAGACGGCGAGCGTGAAGAGGGAGTTCACGTTCACAACACTGTCCAGGGCGGTGACATGGATGCTGGTTGTCATGATCGGACGATGGGGAGTTTCAGTAGAAAGATCAGACGGCGGAGATCTCTCTGTTTCTATTATGCTGAGGACGTTTTAGTTAGTTCGTTTAAGGTTGTGAAATTCACGGCCTTTTTTTGTATTTCATTTTCCCAGAAAATGCGTAGAAGAAAAGTAAAAGTTGAAGCAACAGCAATTCGGCTTTGGGAAAAAGGAACGCCGTTGCCGGGGATCGAACCCGGGTCACCCGCGTGACAGGCGGGAATACTTACCACTATACTACAACGACTTGGTTGGAAAAGCTGTTCAATTATATAATAAATTTAGAAACTAGCATACCCAGAAGAACCAAAGGCAAAATTAGGAATGTTCGATCAATTGGATAAATTTCAAACCAAATTTTTCAATCAAATTTAATTTGGCCGGTTTAGTTAACCAAACAATAAATATATTTAAATTAAATTGTATTTTAAACTCTTAATTTCTTATATTTTAAATAAATTAAATAAAATTATCTAACAAAGTATTCAAATACTAAATATTATGTTAAAAATTCTAAAAATTTATGAAATAAAATAATTTATTTTATATTTGAATTTTTTTATATTTTGATTAAGTTGGTTAATTTGGTTTTCAAATCAAATTAATTGAAAATTAAATTTTATTTAAAATCTTTTTCGTTAACTAATAAAAATTAATTTGATGATCAATTGATTCAATCGATTAATTCAATTAAAATCGAATTATAAATACTCCTAAATAAGACAAAATGTAACAATAGAGTTGTTTGATGTTTAGTTATTTATAAATTTTTGGTTGTTGTCAAAGATGAAAAATATTGGTAAGATTAACATGAGATTTAGCTTGAATGATTCACTTGAATTCTCGTAGGTTTGCAATTCGATTCCTGCACTTTTAAATTGACTGTTTTTTGTCAATAGTTATGTTTTATGTCAAATGGAAATGAATGCTTGGTATTTTTCTTGTTCATTGTTGATAACTCATTTGGAAGGAAGGGTGGTGAAATTTAGGTTGTATTATGCAATGTTTTCAACTTACTCAAAAACATAGTGATCCATATGAACTTATGTATGGATTTGACTCTTTTTCAATAGCTTGTGATTTTCTTACACCAAAGCAAGTCCAATTTTTGATTCTCCACATGAATTACGTATGTAGTTGAGGCCATCATAACCAGTGCTTCCTCTTTCTTTTTGGAGAGTTATGAAATTCAAGTATGCTATGTTGGATTTTTAACTTCTCAAAATCCAAATGCATTTGATTATAGTAGTTTAAGCTAGCAATGCCATTTTGAAAAGTCATTTTAGTTTAACTTCGGCTTTCTCCTTGGATGTTCCTGTGCAGCCCTCTTTTGTCTTGGATACAACATTCTTTCTACTTCTGTTTCTGGATTAGGTAACAAGAGCATTTGGTAGTGGTATGATTCTCGCTTAGGGTGTGAGAGGTCCCGAGTTCAATTCTCGGAATGCCGCCATTTTTATGGTTTTCCCTTTGACTTTTATGGTAACCATTTACGCACAATAAGCAGAAGAGAAAATGTGAACAAACATCTCATGGCTATATTTTATGTCATCTCAGTTACATTCATATTAACACACGGTTAACATCCTAAAAAACAGTAGACTGCTTTGATATAAATAGCAGCTGCTTCAAATGAACTACAAGAATCAGCAACACAACCAAAACAATATAAGATTTAACTCGTACACATCAGTATTTTAATACAACCAGAAGTTTTCCGTCATTAAGTATTCTATTTGTCATACCTTATTCTTTTCCTCCTCTCAGAAAATCTCAAGTGACAGTATATCGCGGAGGATTTTGTCGCATTCTGATCCTTTTCTGGTATGCTGATGATTGTTTTGATATAACTTGATCCTTTTGATTCCCTGAGCTCTCAGTACTGTTTGAGTTCAGAATTGATGAACCATCTGTTGGATTGCCGCATAACTTTGCTTTTGAATCAACTCCAAGATAATTAGTCAAGACCCTCGTCACTCCAAAGCCACGGCGGTGAGGCTTGCTGTTGTTGTTGGTCGTGATGTTGTTGTTGTTCTCCTTGAGAAATGGAGTTCTCTCTCCCTTTGCAGGGCTGATCAGTGGTGCAGGTGAAAAACTTGGTGTGGTGATTGCTGTTTTGTAGGGACTGCTCGAGGCAGGCACAGAATATGGGATTGAAACCTTTTTGTGTGCAATTACACTAACTGTAGGAACCGATGCCAACTTTTCTGAATGCTTCGTTAAGTCATCTACATATAACAAATCATCAATGCGTGCCACAATGTTATATGCCAGGCTTTCCAGAACTCTTGAATAGCTTTCAAGAATGGACTTTCCGACATCCTGGAAGTTTAAAATAAGTTATAATTGAACAACAATTGGAGGGAGAATCAAGTAGCCTTTGGCAAAACTAGATATTTTCAGAAAAGGGATTCAAACCTTGTTGCACTGGATTTTGCTGGTATCCAAGGCAGTTTGAGTCAAACCAGGGAACCTTTGTTTCAAGCAAAGCAGGAGATTTTCAGCTCTTTCTGCTAAAAATTCTCTCTGGTCTCCATCAACCATTAGGTCTTTAACCATTTCCCATGATGACTTTGTAGTAGATTGGTTTGGATTGATTGGAGGCTTCGAGTGAGATCTTCGACGCCACACATATATTGAGGCTTCAACACGGTTTGCAATCTCAAGAGCAACATGTTCAGATGATAGATCAGGAAATCAAGCAGGCACTCTGCTGAGAATTGATCGGATGTAATATACTGTAAATTAGATCTCCTAGACAAGCTCTTCCACTCTGCAACAAAATTTAGGGAAACCATGTCATATTGTCACATAACTTTTGAACAGAAGACATAAACCATGTCTAATTTTCTGACATTTGGAAGAGTGTCCAAGTACGACTCTGGAACTTCCATTTCTAACAAAGAAATGCTGTTGATGGCCATAGCAGCTTTCAATATTTGATTTGTGCACTCACGTGTGTGGTTCAATTGCTTTCTTGAATTATCACTGAGACCACCTGTAGGCACACGGGGCACAGGTAGCCACCACTTCTCCTCCTGGCGTAGCAGTGTTTTCCGAAAGGAGGCCGATCCATCAGCATCTGGGGCTATAATCCCTTGATCAACATACCAAAACTGTGTTGGTGAAACTATCTAATATATCCTGCCACAGCAAAGCACAGCTTATAGTTTTAAACAAAAACTTATACCCAAAATTAAGACAACCATGAATCATAAAACAACCATTGTTAGTTCTTACCAGAAGCATGTTATCTAGTTTGCCCAGGGCCGGAAGATTGATGAAAATATCTGATCTAGGCCTGTAAGTCGTGACCTATGAAAACATAGAAGAAACAGTTAAAAGACAAGAAACTTTAAATCAAGTGCCATCTGCTTTGGAATTATACTCTGATTGTTGATTTTCATAGCTAAAAAGAGCAAAACAGCTGAATTTACCTTTAATTTAGTGAAACTTTACCATTAAATTACAAACAGTGAAAATTTCAAAAGATTAAAAGATACTTTCTTTTCCCATGCTTTCTCAGCGGACAGCAACCAAGGAGGATTATACAGATTGAGAAAGTTACTTTTCAAATTTCACATGATTCTGAAATTTTTCTTCATTTTTTCCTTTAATGCAACAAAAAATGATTCTGGACTACTTTAAAGACGACAATTACCTCAAGCTTACTTCCAGCTGGAAAATTTTGCCAAGAGGGTATCAATTCAACAATGTGGTCACTAACACAAACAAGCCACTCCATCTCTCTTTTCCACATGGATTTCTTCTCCTCATGTATAGGCTCTAATCTCCACAATTGCCCAAATATAGTAGCTACATATAGTATTTACAAATTTAATAAGTTCACAAAATAACAAAGTTAATTAAATTGGAACAAGAACCTTAAAAATCCATAAATTCAAAGAGAGAGAGAGAGAGAGCATGCCACAGAGATTGGTAATGGCATTTGACATAGCCAAAGCTGTGCAAACCCCTTTTCCTGACCCTGACATGTCTTCACCAAGCAGCAATTTTGCAAACCTCTCCTTCATCATGTCAATCTCTACTTAAATTTCAAAAAAGAAAAAAGAAATAGACTTTTTTTGGCCAAAAAACAAATCCATGTGGGATTTATGGAATGACAGAAAGCTACCACTGCCTACCTAACCAAACATCAGAAAGCCAAAATAAAAAATTTAAACTTAAAAACAACATTACTAACCATTAATCTTTGAACTCAGTTTTTTAAACTTGTCATCTTCATTACTAATCTTGTCTTCATCTCCATTGCCATCAGAAACATCTGAATTCTTTGACACTGTAGCAGAAGTAGTAGTAGTAGTAGTAGCAATTGCTCTCCTTATAGGCCAACCCAAAAGAGAAGGAGGTGAAGCTGAAGCAGACCCTGACACTGACACTCTAGCCTTATTAACCTCAACTTTGTCAACCAAATTCCCTGAACTTGATCTACTGGAACTACTACTATTACTACCCTCTTTAGACTCACCACTATTACAACTACTCAACTCACTCGCAGACTCAGTCCAATCATCTTTCTTCTTCAACAAAGCCTCCATTTGTGGAAAGGGTACCAACTTAACCAACTACCCTTTTCCTTATCTCTGAAAAAACATACAAAAAAAAAAAAAGGCTAAGCCTTTGGGTTACCAAAGAAGACATTTGCTGGGCGGGGTTAATAGATTTGATTTTTGAACTTTCAGAAGAAGAAGAAATGGGCCCGTGCCATTGGCGTAACGTCTCTCTTTGAAAAACTGGTTTTGGATCGTTTGTTTTGATGGATTTGTCTTTGTCTCTATTTTTAGCTTTCGCTCTCAGCTCTCCGAGTGGAGAATACGTTCAAAATATTGATAAAATAATGGAGGCCCGGTCAGTCGTCGGCTATTTTAGAGTGTGTCAATCCACGTGAACTTACGCTTTTACCCTGTCTCCAAATAGTAGTAAATTTTTTCCATTTTTTAGTGAGAAAAATTAAGTGTCACTAAAAGTTTAAATTTTTTTTACAAAAATTAAAGTAGTCTATTTGAATTTTTCATGATATATAAAATTTTTAAAAGAAAATGTTAAAAAAATATGTGATTAGAGTTCAATCAAGTGGAGTTTACATAAAATTAATTAAATGTGTTACTTCAATAATTCTATTTTTTTCTTATTTATGCATAAAAAAGATATTTACATTTTTTATTTTATTTGGTGACGTATAAAGTAATATTTTTTTTATAAAAATGGTATTAATAGTTGAAAATAATAAATTTTTTTCTTTTTTAATTTTTAAAGAAAATAAAATTCGATAAAATCTTTTTTACTACTACTAATCAGTGATTTTTTGAGAATCTATAGAAAAATATAAGCAACTATCAATAATTTGGAATGTTAGTAGCTACAATTTAAATTATAAGAATTAATTTTTTTAAAATTATTCCAAAATTGTAAATAAAAGTATTTTCCAAACTTGAATAGTTAGTTCCATAATATTTGATTGAGGAAATTAATTTGTTGAACACGTAGCACCATTGTGCTGTTGGCGTTCCACGTGCTTAATTAATAAGTTATACCTAAATTAGAAAAAATGTTTTTTTTTTTACTCCAACATTATTAAGTTAATAATTCATCTGTGAAAAAGAAAGCTTTATTAAAGAAAATAATGAAAAAAAAAAGTGAAATTAATGTAAACCGATGTATTAGGTTATAGTTGAGTTGTGACCTTTAAAAGATGTTAAATTAATTTTTGTTTGCTCCAATCCAGCCCATGTTATTAATGAGTGGGACTCACTTGTTCATTCTTTTTTTTTTTCAATCAATTTAGTCATTGAAAATAGATTTTATAATTTAAAAAATGACATGAATATTATATAAAAATAAAACATAAAAATAATAAGGTTTAAAATTTTAATAATTATTATATATAAATTTAATAAAATTAAAAAAATATATTTTATATTTTGTATCGACATAAATTATGATATATAATTTTTGTATAAAATACGATATAAATATATAAATTTTATTATTTTATATGATATAAATACACAAATCATCAAATATAATCGAAAGAGATAAAAAAAATTAATTTAGAGCAATTATCAAAATATGTCCAAATTAATAACCAAATAGTGAAATTTGTAGTTCAATCAAAGGTTTTGTTATATTTATTTTTGGAGTCACTTTCAATTAATCAATACACACATAGAATTAACTTTGTAAAAATTCTAGAATTATTATGTTACTAAAAAAAACTCATTGAATAAATTTAATCTCAATTTGGAACGAAATGAAATTAGAAATGTTGAACAAAATAAGTCATAAGAATGATTCACACCATACAAAATGAAATTTCAATTTTGTTTAACTCATGAACCACTAAAAAATGAAAATTCAAATTTGTTTAACTCATGAACCACTAAAAATTCTAGAGGATTTTAACAAACAACTAACAATTAACCATACCACAAATATATAACTTAATAAGAAATTTTGTTTGGATTTAATTGGGTGACAAAATTTTTTTATTTAAATACGTTTTAATTTTTAAAAATATTTATGTTTTTTTATATATTTTAGTTGATATAATTAATTAAATTTCTTAAGATTTTAGTTTAATAAAATGATATGTAAAATAAATGATAAAATTAATACCTTAAAATTTTTATTTAATAACAAATATAAGAATGCGTGTGCCAAAGAGTTAGATTAGAATTTTCATCCTTCAAAATTATACCAAAAAAATAAAGCTAAGCATGAATATAATTTTTATGCATTATTTCATTTTTTTTCTGCAATAAGTATTAAGCATAGTATGTATAAAATAAGTAAATATTTTATTTAATTTTATTTATACTCACAAAAGTTAGTCGAGTTACTAAGGAAATAAATTCTTTTTTTTATCAATCAATATTCAATTCTTGTAAAAAATATTTTAAAAGTAAAATATTGAATGTACCAAATTAATATGTTAAATATATTTTTAAAATAGTCTGAAAAAAAAACCTAAATAAAACAAAAAAAAATTCGTAACTTTATTATTAGAATAATATATGTAAAAGTCAAAAGATACAATTGAAGAAAAACACAAATGTGAGTTAAAAAGGCTAAATTTTTTTTAAAAAAAAAAGAATTTAAGCAAATGGGAATCTAATGTGGTCCTCCACAAAAATTTTACTTCTCAAATACCACCAGAATTTGATTAACAGCAGCAGCCCACCAATAATAGGTAATGCAAATTGCAAATGTAACTACCGTTTATAACTGTTAATCTAAATACTTGATGGCTATTAGGCAGTCAAGGGTAATAATGATTCAAATTATATTGGTATTGATTTAAGTTTTTGGATAATATATGAAATTATAAATTTTTAAAATTCGATCAAATGTAAATTGAATATGATTTTGAATTTTATTAGTTTAGTTTAGTTTATTAATTTTTTAAATTTATTTTTTAAATGTTATTTTAATATAATTTTTAATATATTTAAATAAATTTAAATATAAAATTATTTTATTTTATAAAAATTTAAAATATATATAAAAGTTAATAACATTATATAATCTAATTCAGTACGATTTTTTTCAGATTTTTCATTTTTTGATTAAAAATTTTATTCAAATTAATATATGTTTAATATTCCAATTTAATATGAATTAATTAAAATAATCAACTCAAACCAAATTAAATACTATAATTTTAAATTAATTTTATGTATTTTTTTATTTTTTTCACCCTGCTAGCAACTATAAAATCAAAAAATAAAAGAGATGGAAAGTAATTTAACAGTCGTGAAAAATAAAAGAGATGATTTGTCTGCAAAGACTGAATTGCCGAGCACTAGGCATTTGCAGGAAGGGCTGAATTGTAAATAGGGTTTGTGGGATTTCAATTTGGGCAATGATTTTGGTGATAATATAGCCGTTTAGAGCAAAAAAGACATAAACTGCTATTGCCTTTTGGCTGTCCTATACATCTATGTATGACTATTCTCTTCTGTTTTGACCTTTTCTAGTGTTTGAAAATATAGCTTAACTGTCATTATTAAATATGATATTTAAGATAAAATATAAAATGATAATACGATGTAAAAATAATATAAATAAAAAATATAATTTAAAATTTTAATAAAAATTATAAATAAACTTAATAAAATAAAAAATATATATTTTATATTAATATGAATTATGATACGTAATTTTTATATAAAAAATAATATAAATATAATATTTTATATGATACGATTACACGAATTATTAAATTTATTTTTTTGTTACTTTTTATCTTAATTTTGTTAAAAAAAAGTAGGGACATAAGCTATGACCCATTTTACCATATGATATGTGAAAGTATATCTATAAATCCTATCAAAGTTTGTGTTAGAAAACCAAAAAGTGAGTAAATTTGAGTTCTCCAAATGTTAGTACATTTCCTTTTTTAATAGTGCGAGGAAGTATTGAATTTGAACATTTATTTTCAGAAATTTACGAGTGTATTTCATGTTCAAAGAATTAGATTTGAATTCGTAATTTATCGAAAAAAAATTATATTCAAGTAAAATTTATAATATGCAAGATTGAAGCTAAACCTAACTTTGTTGTTTATATCGAAATGATGCCACCCTTCTAATTCTAACACATTTCTTTTCAGTCTTTAATTTCTTGCATGGATTTCTTATTTATATTAATCTAAAACGTGAATATATAAAAAAGAAAAAGAAAAATGAAAATAATTTTAAAATTAAAAAGAGCTTTTAACTTTTTTAAGTAATCAGTAGAATATAATATTACTATATTTGGCCAAACAAAGAATACAATATTGTTATTGTCCAAAAATTTTTTTTGTTTCTATTTGGTTTTTATAATGCCATGCATAGAAAAACATATACGAAATGAATAAATTATGATCACGCCTATTAACATAGCCGCCCAAACTAAGGGTGAAATGTCTTGAATTACTACAAATTGAATCTTTTAGCCTAAAGCAACAATGTTTAGTGATTATTTTTTTGTGATATTGATCACATAAGCATCCTTTTTATTTTTTTTATTCTGCTTTTAACCTTATTCGTTTGTGTTTTTGTTCTTGACGGTGAGTAAATATTGGGTGACTCTCTTATTTAATGTCACAAATGGGAAAATAAATGAGCTTATAAAAGAAGGAAGAAAATGATTAGAAATCAATGGCAATAATCACTAAAGATCACCACTGCAAAACACATATCATGGGATTCGAAAAATGATGTTGAGTTTGTGTGGTGCAACAAGCTAAAAAACTAATGAGCATGTCATGATGCTTAAATATATAGGCTTAATACCAAATAAATTTTGGAAATAAAATTTCCATCTTTTGCATATCAGATTAAAATTATAAAATTTTATTTATTATAATTATCCATTAAATCTTAAAAATTAATGAATGATTTTTTATTGATAATTTTAAAATAATATATATTTTTTTGTATACTTGTCATCTAGCCCTTTCAAATAAATTTAAGTAAAAATTTTTTACAAATTAAATCATCCAACTAAAGAAATTTTATCAAAAAATTAAATATTTTTACGGTCAAAATTTTAATTTATGTCATAACGGTTTTGGAATCATCCGACAAATTTAGAAACAAAAATAAAAGAACAAAAAATGAAGTCACCACTAATCTTTTTTTGCTATGTGCGATTGACCACCTATTAAAATTTATTCTTTTAATAAGATTTTAAAATTAATTAAAATTTATTAAAAAAATAATTTTACGATCTGCGAAATAGTCTGGGTTCAAAAGTCGGTTACGCGTGGAAAAGGATTAACACCCACACAGCGCCCGTTTTAAAATGGTACCAATTAATTACGTATTATCCTTTAATTTTGATAAAAACAATCCCATTTTTGGTATTTGAAAAATAAATTTCTTGATTTTTTTATTTATTAGAAATTATTTTTTTTATTTTTTTAAATTTAGTCGAGAAAAATAAACTTTAGTCATTTTATTGAAATAATTCTTAAAATGTTCCAGTACATTGGTAACATTTAAAGAACTCTTTCTCACCTAAAAAATTTTTAGGCATCGCTTCTTGGAATACCTTAGAATTTCATCCTCAGTGGCTCAAATTTATTTTTTTGTAAAAAAAAAAACTGTTATGTATGCAATGCAAATGATAATATGTTAATGCATACATTTTATTTTTTATATAGAAATTTTATTAATTTTTATTAATATTTTCGTTAAAAAAATGAAGAAAAGAGGAATTTTTATTATATTGAAGATTTTCTATAAATATTTCAAGATATTGATAATATTTAAAAAATATCTTCTCACCTAGAGATTTCTTAAAGCATTTTTACTCGGAATATTTTTAGAATCCCATCATTGGATATAATTTCATTTTTCCTCATATTTTTTATTTATTTTATTTTATTTTTTAAAAGATTTATTTTAAAAATTAACAAAATTATAAAAAATTTAACTACATATTTCATCATTTAATCTAACAAATATAAATGTTTTAATATGCAAAATATTAATAAAATAATATATAAAAAATAAAAAAATTTTGAAAAAATTTTTTTTTACCTAAACCGGACCAGTCAACGGTCTGCTCAACCCTGGTCTGGTCTGGTCCAGTGACTCAGTTCAGTCTGGGTGATTCAGCAGTTCGATACGGTTTGGTTTGGTCTGATTCAATTTATCTGGACCGGTTAGGGTCAAATGGTGAGTTGGGTTGTGAGTCGGTTGCCCGGACTCCGGATCGGGTCGGCAAGTTGACGAGGGGATCCTTCAGCTCAAAACAACATCGTTTTGGGGATTTATTGAAACGGCGTCGTTTTGACTTTGACAGTTTCTATAAAAGCCAAAAAAATTTTTCTCACATTTTCTCTTCTCCCTTTCTCTCTTGACATTCTCAATGCTTCTCTCTCTACCCGATCCAGATCGGTGACCATCGATCGTGACGGTCGCTATGATCCTTACCTGCGGCAAGCTCCGACCACAGTCGCCGATACCAAAAAATTTTAAAAAATGCCCACGAACTCTTTTTGATCTCCTGAACACAAATTTATCCTCATTTTCACCAAAAAGCAACCCAAACGGCCTAGATCTGTTTTTGAAATTTCGATTAAAACCTTTTTTTTCTTTTGATTCTCTTTTTTTTTTTTTTAAAACTGACTTTATTTTTTCTCTGTGCAAAAACTCTCGACACTGGGTTCCCTGTTTTAAGGGACTGAGTTATTTTTTTGTGTTTTTCTAGCAAAAAGCTTTTTTTTTACAAGATATCCTCATCCTCTTTTTTTTATTGCCTTCTTTTATGTTCGGTCAGGAGCTCTATTTATAGAGCTTCGACAGTGCCTTGTGTTTGAAGGAGTGGCACAAAGCTCGACATGAGGGCGCAAGCACAAGCACCATGTCTCTTTTATTGTTTTTGTCTGATCTAACAGCGGTAGGAGCTCAGGCGAGGGTAGTGAATAGAGTATGGGTGGTAGGATATGGTGACCAATGGTATGAGTGGTAGGGTAAGGTGGACAGCGGTACTGTGCTAGGCACCACTGCCACTGGCTTTTTTTTTTGTTTTTATTTTTGTATTTTGTATTTATTTTTGTATTATTGTATTTAATAATATTGTTATCATCTTATTTATTATTAAATAAAATAGCAAATTTGATCAAGGTCAGACAAATTTGATATCTATAATTACAATAAAATAAAATTTTATAAGCTTATAATTTTATGTAATAAAAATTAATACATATTTTTCATTTTTTAAGTATAAGGCTTCAAGAATTTGTTGGAATGATTAACCCACAATATAACCGACAGAAAACTCTTTAAAACATCAATAAAAATTAAAATGTTCCATCCCAGAGGAAAGTCAAGACATTATCACTGCCATACTCACCAATCATCGCTCTTGAATGCTACTCGATGATCATCAGATCGTATCGAAAAAATGAACTTTTATGCTTCCATTTAAGTTATTGTTTTTTTAAAACAAATTATATCTTGATCTAAATTCTCAAGACCTTGAAAACAAAGTTCTGTGAAAATTCAAATCCATGATATATATATATATATATAATATGCCAATTTCATAAATTCATGCATATTCTCCCTTAAAACCCTCCCTCCCCTCTTTCTTCTTTTACACCAAAAAAGGACAAAATTCTCTC
>NW_019168001.1:0-41954 GCF_002303985.1 Durio zibethinus
TGCCTTTTAGCTATGTTATCTGGTGGCTAGTTGCTTTAGTAACCCATAGATGCCCATGGCTTCGTTAGATTGGTATACATGTGAAAAAAAGGCTCAGCTATGCCAAGCTTAATCCCATGCCTACAACTGATGTTGGCCTAGACACCAGACCAAGTCCCTAAATTAAGTAACGGCACATTGGGGTAGGCAAGCAAAATGTATGACCATGGGCTAGGTCTAACCAAGTCTTTTGGGTATTTGGTAGTTCCATGGTCCTTTCTTGTTGGCCACAAAAATGCCTTGGCCTGGCCAAGCTTGTGCATATGTCACACCCCACATGAGCACCATTGAGGCCAAGGCTCGAGTGCCAGCACATGGAGGCTAGACCCTCACTCAAGCAGTAGATCACATGAACGAGTCCCTACAAGAGTTACTTGATGTTGAACCTGAGGACCATTCGAGAGAAGCTTCTCAAAAGCCCTAGAAAGTGGTGCGGGCACTGTAGGTGCGAAGGCTCTAGATAAGCCTAGTTACAAGCCAAGTGCATAGGCATAGAACCTTCTAAAAGGGTGAGATACAAAAATGGGTATGGTTACTGTAGCACTAGGTAGGGATGCTTTCAAAAGGCCAGAGGTGTAGGCACTTTAAGAGAGAGCTTGGAACTTTGTAGACTTGGTGCACCACAAAGTGTCTAGAACCAACTTTTTTCTAGAGATTCACTAACCTTGTATGTGTTAAGGGCCTTGGAACCCTTTAGAATGTATATAAGAGCCATACACTTGGCTGACTGGTGACCACTTTAGCCGTGGAGGCTTAAATATAAATAGGGGTGCCCCCTCTCCCATAAGCAACTTATAAGCTAGTGAATTTGTGAACCCACAAAGCTACTCAAGCACATTTGTACATAAGCCACATTGTTCCAGTAATAAAAAGGATCTTGTATTCTTTTACCATTGCCTTTTTAGTGTGCTATAGTGTTTAATTATCTCTAGGGTCTAATAAGTCATTGGTGAGTGGCACACTCACTCAACTCGATTAAAAGATGACTTAGGCATATGTGAATGGCAGTTTCCTACCTAAGGCTGCACGACTGCAACGCTTAAGATTGAAGTCTATGATAGTTGGCATCAAGGCACAGTTTTGTGCGACCCCAATCTAAGACATGTATACTTCTAAAAGAGCCCCTAGCACATTGAAAGGTAAGAGACTCATGAGACACACTATTGGAATGGGTAGAAAGACACCAATAAGGGCATGATCTCAACCTTAGGTGCTCAATTGGCCAAAGTGGAATTAGCCATGGCTAAAATACAAGACAAGTATGAAGACCAAATGGAGGAATTGGTCTTGGCTGGAAAAGAGATCATGGATAAGTTAAGGCAAACTCTTTATGAAGAAATTAAAAGCCTTACCTATAAGAACTCTACCCTAACGGCCTTAGTAGAGGCCATGAGAGAGGAGATGAAGCAACTCAAGAGGAGGCTTTCTACATACAAGGCAACCATAGGGGGAGGCATACTCACAATAACTAGGTAGAGGTTTCCAAGTCAAAGGAGTTAAGGGGGACATGATCTACAAAAGACATAGACAACTTCTTATGGGACATGGAGTAGTATTTTCAAGCATTGGGCATCGAGAAGGATGGTGTTAAGGTAAGTATTGCCTCTATGTATCTTACAGACATTGCACTTCTATGGTGGCATTACAGGTCCAAAGAGGTTAGGCATAGGGGTGATGCCATTGGAACATTAGAAGAGTTCCAAAAGGAGTTTAGGTAGCAGCTTTACCCAAGATACGCTATAGATGAGGCATATACCTAGCTACGATACTTCACCCAACATTGAAAGGTGCAAGATTATGTTTTGGAGTTCTAAGAACTTATGCTCCAAATTCCCAACCTTGGAGGATTAGCCCTTTTTGCATTTATGGATGGGCTCAAGCCATGGGCAAAGCAAGAGCTAAAGAGGATGGGTCTCCAGGACCTCACTCGAGCCATGACCATCTCAATCCTTAGTGGAATTCAAGACAAAGGTAATACATTTTGAGTCTTTCAAAGCCCAAAAGGCAAGGGAAACGGTAAGGGGAGACAAAGACAAAAGTAGTAATGGAAGACACTAATGCACAATAGAAGTCCTCCAAAAAGGGACATAAGAAGAAGGACAAACAATCAGTGACCCAAAGATGGACCTATGACCTATTTTCTCTGTGACATCAACATTGAGCCAGGGAATATCCTAATAGAGCCCAACTCATGGCATCATCAAAGAGGTATGAGAGCAACCCAAGAATGAGGGACTAAAGCTTAGTTTGATCATGCTAAGTTCTATATTAGCAGAGAAGGGCAATAAGAAAAAGGGGCTCATGTTCGATAAAATCTCAATTATAGGTTAAGTGCTTGAATGCCTTGGTGGACAGAAGTACATTTAATCTTTTCATGTTCAAAGGAGTGGCTAAGAGATTGGGCTCAAGGTCAAGAAAGGGGTGGGATAGATTAAGATCATGAACTCTAAAAAGGTTTCGATCATGGCATGGCACAAGGAGTCGAGCTATAACTTGAAGCATGGAAAAGTAAGGAATCCATTAAGGTAATCCCTCTCAATGACTATGACTTTGTTATCGATTTAGATTTCCTCTAAAGGATCAATAAACTCCTTGTTCCATTCACCAATTGCATTTGCATCTTAGATGATTTGCATCTTAGACCATTAGTGCCAGTGCAGTGTTTCAATGAAACAAGAGCAAGGGACCAAAACCAAGGCACTATTCATAATCTAGCTCGCCAAGGGCATGCAAAAGGAGGAGCCACCTTTTTGGTGGCCTCAAAGGAGGATGAGCCTTAAGAACTAAAAGACAACACCCCTTTAGAGGTGTTTGAGTCCTTCAAGGTTGTCATGCCTATAGAATTATCCAAGAGACTACCTCTCAAAAGGGAGGTAGACCACAAGATTGAATTGGTGCCTGATGCCAAGCCACTAGCCTGAGCCTCATATAAGATGTCACCCCTAGAGTTGGAGGAGCCAAGGAGATAGCTCAAGGAGCTTCTAGATGCAAGGTTCATTAAGCCTTCTAAAGCTCTATATGGTGCACTAGTCTTGTTTTAATGGAACCACAATGGGTCTTTACAGATGTGCATCAACTATTAGGTGCTAAACAAGCTTATAGTGAAGAATAAGTATCCTATTCCCCTTATTATCGACTTGTTCAACCAGCTAGGAGGAATACGATGTTTCATCAAGCTGGATCTAAGATTAGGATACTATTAAGTGAGGATAGTTGAAGGTGATGAACCAAATATAGCATGTATGACTAGTTATGGGGTGTACTAGTTCCTAGTAATGCCTTTAGATTTGACGAACGCACCATGATATTATATGCACTGATGAACAACATACTACTTCCTTAACCAATTTGTTGTCATGTACCATGATGATATTGTTATCTATAGTCAATCATTTAAGAAACATGTGGATCACTTACGGTAAGTGTTTCAAGTACTAAGCAAAAAGGAACTATATGTAAAAAAGGAGAAATATTCATTTGCCCAGTAAGAGGTCTCATTCCTAGGCCATGTTATAGGGAATGGCCAGATCTAGATGAATAGTAACAAGGTCTATGCAATCCAAAAGTGGGAACCGCCAACCAAGGTCACAGAGTTAAGGTTATTCCTACATCTAGCAAACTACTATTAATGCTTCATAAAGGGGTACTCAGCCATTTTTTACAGAATATACTTTGACCACCATTGGCACATACTGGCCCTAGTGTGGGTAGTTGTCTTTAAAACTATTGGCATATGCTAGGCTATGCACCATGTATGGGTATCCTAGGCCTAGGCCACACACCATACTCAACACAACATGGCAATAGGTGGGCTTAGGCATATCTTCATATTTTTACCAAGCCAATGCCATTTTTATGGCTTTAAATTCAAATAAGTGCTCACCAGTGCTCACATTTAGGCTTTGCTCAATTTTACTGAACATGAACACCATGCCCTTACCACTATTTTGGCTAGTTCCCCGTGACCTGGGCCTCTAGTAGGCCTCAAGACCTTTTCCCCTAGCTATCAAACCCTATCTTGCTAGAACTAGAACTGTTTCTTGACTCGAAGAGAACCCTTGGGTCTGGAATAGTTTATGGACTATGACATATGCACATGCCTTGACCACCATTAGGATGCATTGGCCCTTGGTCTCGACACATGCTTTATCCACCATCGGCATACGCTTGCCCTTTTTGTGGGCAGTTTACTCAAACCATTGGCATATGCTAGGCCATGTTTCATGCATAAGTATCCTGGGCTCAAACCTTACACCATTTGCACCATGAGTGGGCAATAGATGGGTTCTTGCACATTATAGTTGTGCTATCCCAATGCCATTTTTATGGCTTGTAAATTTATATAAGGTCATGGAAGCTAAGGTCGTGGGCTAGGTCTAGCCAAGTCTTTTGAGTATTTGGATGTTTTGTAATCCCTTCTCATAGACCACAAAAATACCTTGGCCTGGCTAAGCCCCTGTATATGTCATATGTTGGGAGCTTAAGCCTAGCTACCATGATAGCCTTAGGTGGGAAACTTACCATCCATAGCCTAAATCACTTTTCCTGACTCTTTGCCAATACTTTTGCCATGCCTTAACATTAGCTCCCTAAGAGCTTAGGAGGCTAGGAAGGAGGGCTTAAAGCAATTGTAACTTTTACTTTACATGATACTATATGCAAATTGCTTAATGCCTAAGGTCTATTGATATGGTTTCTTCTTTTTATGTAGCTTCTAACTTTTAGAAAATGAGAGGAATGGCCTTATTTATTATTTGAGCCCTTTCTAACACATATGGACCCTTATTGATCCAAATGGTGTGCTCTTATAGGCCTTTCTAGACCCTTTCATGGTCCTAAACACTTCCTAGGTCAACTAAGGGCTTTGAAAAAAATCTAGCTTGTTCTATGCTCCCTACTAAGCCTCAGGTCTAGAAGTGTCCAAGTACTCTCACTTAGTGCCCGCACCTAGTAGGTTCTAAAACCTTCCCCATCTAGTCACTGCTCCACATGCAGCTAGGTCCTTTCAAGCCTTCCTTATTTAGGTTGCCTACTATTTTTCCTGCCTGATCCTTTTTGAAACCTTTAGTACCCATGTACATGGCTAGCCTTTAGGCTTATCTAGACTTTTTTGTGCTCGTGCACCTAGCCTGTCTCTAGGCTAATCTAGAGCTTTATCTACTTGCTTGCTGTGCCACTCTTTTGAGGCATTCTAGATCCTTCCAACGAGCAGTCCTCATTCTCGCACTAGGTTACTCACCTTGCTGTGCTCTTGCACCTTAGCCTAAGCCCTGATCTACACACTTAGGCCTCGTATATGCCTTTAGGACCTTATTCTTTATCCTTCCAAATCCTTTGCCCACACCAACTCAAACAAGCCACATCTCTTAACCCACTTGGCTTATGACTTGCACATGAACCATGACATATGCAGTCGATGCAGCCCAAGAACCTAAGAATAAGTTAGGCAATGTCTTCTTGGGCTGCTGATAATAAAGTTTATATGTCCGATCCTAACCAGACCAAGCATCGATGGTGTCGTGTCATTGTTGTTTATTGGATGGTAGATATAGTCTCATAGCCTTTGCTTATGTTTTTCTTATGCGAAGCTGTTGTGGCGTAGCCTCATATGTCATTTCCTCCACTCCTTGTTGTGTAATTGAATGGGTGGGTTATACTGATGTGTGTGGATCCTACCACTTGTACACAATGGGTATATGAGTGGTGCTAAGGTTGTACATGTTGGCAGACTCCATGATCACTGCATTGAACTATTGACCCATCATCCTTTCAATCTCCCTCCATGAGGTCATAGTACCCTAAGGGTGTAATCAGATCCTGTGCTGCATACCTAAATTGATGAAAACTAGATGTCTTGCTATCCTTTATTGGTCTTATGTTTTTTGGGGCTATAGGTCGAACCTCAATCAAGGCCCATGTCCCAAGTATGCCACCCAAACCTCTGTGGCCACATTGGTGCATTGGTGTTTGATAGTGCTTCTAGATGCAGAACATTTTGTAAACACGGGCTCTCAACCCTTGTTCATCCAACGCAATACATTTTATGTGCTCGACATGCATGATGCTTCTGCTCTGTGTTAGCTCTCTCTGTCATTTAGTCGGTGCATTAAGGCTCATGTAGTGCCAACATCTCGAAGGAATGCTACCTAGTTGATCTTGCCAATAGTCATATGCTTGTCTAAAAGATTAAGCCATGCATGTGTCAGTTCAAACTAATTCAGACTATGAAACTGTGAATGGCTCAACAAATTAGTTATAGTTCGTTTGATGGTATCTATTACTCAGGTAACCATAGTAATTCTAGAGCTAATACGTGCAACAACTCTTGACTTCTGGAAGGGATGCATTTATTAGATAATAGGTCGATGCAGGCTTTGCCTATTGCTCTAATGATTCATGATAACTTGACAGATCACATTGCCTTTGTATTGGTGATGCATCATTCAAATTTTTGCCCTATCAACTTTCGATGGTAGGATGGTGGCTTACTATGGTGGCAACAAGTAACAAAGAATTAGGGTTTGATTCCAGGGAGGAATCTTGAGAAATGGTAGCAAGTGTGCAAATCACCAAATCCTGACTTGACGAGGTAGTAACAATAAATAATAATACTAAGCTCTATGAGTCTGGTAATTGGAATGAGTACAGTCTAAAACCCTTAATAAGGATCCATTAGAGTTCAAGTCTAGTGCTAGTAGTTGCAATAATTCCAGCTCTAATAGTGTATGTTTATGTTGCTGCAATTAAAAAACTTGTAGTTGAAACTAAGGTTGGGTTATCCGGTCTACCTCATGGTGAACGTTGGTCTACTCATCCCTACTGCCAGTGATGTACTCCTAGCCTTAACTAGTCGAGTCATTCCTCTAAAGCTGTTACTTTGAATAAATTAAAGTGCTCAAAGTAAGCCTAAGATTGTATACATTAGCATGGGATAACATCATAGGATTTTAGTCCTATTGTGTTAGCCTTTGGGATTGGAATAATGATTAACGGGGATAGTCAAGGGCATTCATATTTCATAGTCAGAGGTGAAATTTTTGGATTTATGAAAGATGAACAATTACAAAAGCATTTGCCAAGGATGTTTTCATTAATCAAGAATGAAAGTTGGGGGCTCAAAGACAATCAGATATCATCCTAGTCTCAACCATAAACAATGTTGACCAAGGATCGACAGTGTTACTTTTAGGAATCCATCAACACATTATGAGAAATCAAAGTTTTTGGGTTTTGAGGGGAGTATGGTTGTAAGGCTGAAACTTAAAGGGATTGACATAAGGGCACCACCAAGAGTAGAGCCTGTGGCTTAATTCAACTCAACATAGGGAAACTTACCAGGTCCAAACATAGTAAGGATTGATAGAATGAGAGCTCTTTCTTGATTCTATAGGTGGTGGTGCATGGCTATTCTTGATTGGTAAAGCAATTGGTCTAGTTAATTTCATTAACGAATGAGACTTTAGCCTACTAACTAGCTACGAGGAGGTCATCCTTGATGGCTAGCTTCTTAGAGGGACTACGGTCGCTTAGGCTAAGGAAGTTTGACGTAATAACAAGTTTGTGATGCCCTTAGATATTCTAGGCTGCACATGCGCTACACTAATGTATTAATGAGTTTATATGTCACTGTCTATAGAAAAGACCAAGCCAAGGGTTCTCATTGAGACAAGGAGCAGTTTTAAAGCTATTGAGACCAAGTCAATATGTAAGGTAGACCAAGCATAAAGGTGAAGATAAGTCCCAGGAGTAGGACCATGACCCAGAATGGATGTGTAGGCATTGAAATGAGCTCAGGAAGCTTAAGCTAGTGGATTTGGTTTAGTAGCTTTCAAACAGACCCAGGTGCAGGTGCAGGTGTATGCCCAAGCATTGGTAGAACCAAACCAAGCACAAGCCTAGAAAAAAGCCCCACATAGGCACTGCTAAAGAAGGAGTCCAAGATAATTCAAACTCTTTTTTAATAAAGTCCATGTAAAATTAGAACTCTTCAATGTAATCCTATTGTGATGTCCTATATATATTGGACTCTTTGTAAGCTTAGGATAGGAACTATGTCAGCCTTAGCTATAAATAAGAGGTGCCCCCAACCTTATTATACACTTCACAACTTGAGTAATACAAGTTTACTCTTGCCTATCTCTATCATTCACTTTAGCTTTCTATTAAACAGTTTATATATAGCCTTATCTAGCAGCATATTGGGGTAACTAGCCTTGAAGTTTTGAGAGCCCATTCATCTATCCAATTAAAGGCTTACCTAGGATACTAGATGAGTCAATTCTTGGGTCCTAAAGCCATACAAGTCAAAGCTTAAGTCTCAGCCCATGATAAGTGGTATTAGAACAGGTTCAAAATTGGTTCAAAGTTAGCAAAAGCTAGTCCATAGTGATCAACACTATGTGCCATGGTACTAAAGTTAACCTTGGAAGGAAGTTTCGAACATGTTGGTGTAGGCATTCAATTTTATGGTGTGGGCATCGTAGGTCATTTTTGTGCTTGTGTGGTAGTGATATGCCCCCTAGTGCACAAGATACAGGTGTACAAGAATGTAGACTAGGTGTTCAATTGATTACTATTGTGGTACTATAGAAGTGCTAGGCATGGTGTGCAGGTGTATAGACTGGTGCTTGACTGAGAATGCAGGGCTTGTTAAGTCAATGTGCAAATTGGTGCTTGACAATGTGTGTGTGTTGGTGTGTTGTGCCAATAGATAGGTGTACTGGTTCATTGAGACCAAGACTAGATCATCAGAATGTGCAAAAGGTTGAGGTAATCTCTTTGGTTTTGTAAATTATTTAAGGTTGTGGCATCACTATGGAAAACTAACCAAAGGCTAGGGTAAGGGCCTTAATAAGTGCCCACCTATAGACAAAGTAAAGAAGGCTAGATTGAAAGACATGGTGAAGTCCCTAGATACCAAATTGCAAAAGTTTGAGGTGACTATTGTTGAATTGAGGTATAGGTTCAAAGATAGGAAGGTTCCTTGAATAAGGTATTAGAGGTGGTCATGCAATGGAATGAGGCATTGGAAGCCATGGTGTCAACCTTGCAAGAAAAGCTAGCAAGGCTTAGGGTTGATCATACTACATTTCAAACTGCCATAGTTGTTGGTGTGGGCTTAGAACCTAAGGTGGTGGTGGCTAAGCAGTTTTTAGATGCTTAAAAGCTAAGAGTCAAGACCATGCTGCAATAAGAAGGTATGTAGGAGTCAAGTTAGGCCAGTGTTGTTGTGGAATCAAAGTCTTAGGTTTATTGCACCAAGTCTCCAAACCCCAAGGGAAACAACCAAGTGGGGGAGACACCAGTGTTTGTTCCTTATGTGAGGAAAGGGCTATGAGAAATCCTAGATTTTGCATGGCAACTACTGCTACTAGTAGGGATAAAGAGAATAAGCCCTTGAGTTACGTTTTATGTAATAATCAGCATAGGGTGAAAGAGTGCTCGAAGTGTACAAGGCCTTCAACCATCAACTACATAGAGAAGTTGTTTGTAGGCAAGAGTAGTAGTGGTGATGAGCACTAAGAAGAGCCCAAGGTGATGCGGCTCGATGCTTTTTGATTTTTTGAAAAGGTAGAACCTCTCTAGGATATGACAGTGAAGTGGTAATGGAGTGCCATAGCATTAGTCCCAAGGTGCAGCCAGATCCCTCCAAAAAAAAGTTTGTAGTAGGCAAGTCAAAGAAAGTAGAGAGACACTAGACGTGCAGGCGAAAAGGACTAGTGCAGCATAGGGTTGATGATACTCAAAGAACAACCAGTAGAGTACTTATTTGGGTATGGGACAGACACATGGGAAATCTAGTTCAAGGAGACAAGACAAAGTTGATTTGCATAAAGGCATGCAGTTTAGATGCAATATCCCTAGTAATAAAGGTGTTGCTAGAATGAGTGTGGAAGAATGTCACAGTCCATAGGAAGGACCAAGCCCAGAGGTTCTCACTGAGAAAGGGAACGTTCTCACTAAGATAAGGAGTGGTTTTAAAGTAATCAGGACTAAGTTAAAATGCAAGGGAAACTAGGCCCAGAGGCGTAATAGAGGTCTTAGGGGTAAGACCATGACCCATAATAGGTGCATAGGCATCGAAACAAGCTTAGGGAGCTCAAGCTAGGGGATCTAGTTCAATAGCTTTCAAATAGACCTAGGCATAAGCACGTGAGTAGGCCCAAGCATAGCAAAACTAAACCATGCATAGGTCTGAAAAAGGGCCCGACATGGATACTGTTGAAGAAGGAGTCCAAGTTAATTCAAACTCTTTTCTGATAGAGTTCATGTAAAATTAGAACTCTCTAATGTAATCATATTATAATGTCTTGTATATATTAGACTCTTTGTAAGCCCTAGGATAGGAACTATGTCAGCCATTGGTTCAAGAGGCCCTTAGCTATAAATAGGAGAAGCCCTCCACCCTTACTATACATACCATAACTTGAATAATACAAGTTTACTCCTTCCTATCTCTGTTGTTCTCTTTAGCTTTCCATCAAGCAATTTATGTGCAGCCTTGTCTAGTAGTAGATTAGATGGTTGGCCCTGGAGTTTCAAGTGTCCATACATTGATCTGGTTAAAAGCTGCTCTAGGATACCGAATGAGTCAATTCCTAGGACCTAGAGCTACATAAGTCAGAGCCTAAGTCTCAACTTGTGACATATAGCCTTGGCTGATAGGCCCAAGTAATATTTGAAATTTCATCGTCATGGTGATAGATCATTTCAATTGTTGGTCTTCAACGAGGAATTCCTAGTAGGCATGAGTCATCAGCTCACATTGACTACATCCTTGCCTTTTGTACACACTACCCATCACTCCTACTAATTGAATGGTCTGATAAAGTGTTTGGATCATGGCAACATGATAGTTCATTGCCCACGATGTCTCGAGAAGTCCATCGAACCTTACATTTGGAGAAAGGAAAAGTCATAACAAGGTTTTCATATGTGAACTTGTGAAAAGATCATTGTTGAAACTTGCTTAATGAATGATAATGCATTAACAAAACACTAAGGGGGCAAAGGTACCTTCATACCTCAAGCCCCTTCTTGCCTTAGCTGTGCATGACAGTCGATTCATTTCACTTTCTAAGTAGGTGAAACTATTAATATCATCACTTACAGTTGAATAATGAACCCTTGGTGCTAATCACCCTAGGGAACCATAATGAAAAAGAGCATGTGTGCCTTCTCCATCCTATTCATGATGCATACATGGGCGGCATATGACTCTTTTTTTTGTGAAAAACTAAAACAACTCTCAGCAATGGATATCTCAACTCTCGTATCGATGAAGAATGTACTAAAATGCGATACATGGTGTGACTTGTAGAATCCAGTGAACCATTGAGTCTTTGAATGCAAGTTGTGCTGCAAGCTATTAGGCTGAGGGCATGCCTGCTTGGGTGTCATGCACTATTTCCCCCTCTAAACCCCTACCCATTAAACTCTACAGTAAGTGGCTAAAAATTGCCCCTCATGATCTCATCAATCTTGGTGGGGCTAAAAGCAAGTTGCCAGCAATGATAGCATCGTGATCATTAGTAGTAAAGCTTTTGGCATTCCTTAACTCTGGTGACACATGCTCATTGTCCATTTAGACCCCATTGGACCCTTCACATCACTTGATTGATGCTAGCATCATGATCCCAAGTCAAGTAGGATTACCTGATGAATTTAAGCATATCAATATGCAGAGAAAAATAAACTTACCAAGATTACCCTTAGTAACAACAAGCAAACCAAAAAGAGCCCAACTTGAGAATCGGGTGCCCACGGTGTCTAATTGTAGTTTACAGAAGTGTCCTCAGTGGTGGACCAGGCCTAAGTCCCCATGAAAGGGGAGCCAGAGAGGCTGAGAGCCCTGTTGTGCCTAGACCCTATCACACTATAAGGCACTATTTGCAAGTCGGGTTGTTTGGGTATGTAGCCCTGATAGGGCAGTAAATTCCATTAAAGGTTGAATATGGGTGAAAAACTGATAGAGAACAAGTATCATGAGGGAAAGATGAAAAAGACTTTGAAATGAGAGTCAAAGAGTTCTTGAAATTATCAAGAAAGAAGTGAAATGGGGGCCGATGATGCATCTTGGTTAAATGTGGACCAGCAATAGTTGATCCGTCGATTAGCTAGGGCTGGACCATTATGGGTCGTGGCGGTGGCCCGAACCCAAGCTTTCAATATGCCTATGGAAACATCATTACCATGATTATAAAATGTAGCACATGCCATCTCAACATGCCTTGACGCTCACGTGCTCTTGACATAGGCCTGTAGGTACCTCATCTGGCCCATCTTGAAACATGGACCAAAGAGTCTAACATGTTTGTGAGTCAATGGGGTAGAAAACCTATAAGACACAAGGAAGCTAATTGGTGGGATCCCTCACAAGTGAGCTACTGATCGACCTTGATCTTCTGAGAAAGGTTTGAGTGTAAGCATGCATGTAAAGACCTAAAAGATAAGGAACTATGCTTGAGTGGGACAAAGCCAAAGGAAACTATGGTGGAGGCCCACAATGATACTAGCATGTAAATTGTTCATCTAACTTGGGTATAAGGGTGAAAGACTAATCAAACTATTTAATAGTTGGTTCCCTTTAAAGTTTTCCTCAGGATAGTTAGAGCCTTTAGTGAATTCCATCAGGTAAAGCTAATGATTACAGGCATCGAGGTCGTAACACCCTCGACCTATTCTTAAACTTTAAATAGGTAGGACGGTGCGGCTTTATTAAGCCATGCCACGAAATTGAGAGCTCCAAGTGGGCCATTTTTGGCAAGCAAAATTGGTGATGCAGGATGAACCAGAAGCCAAGTTATAGTGCCCAACTTTGCACTAACCTAGAACCCATAAAGTGTGTTGGTTGATTAAGATAGCAGAACAGTGGTCATGGAAGTTGAAATTTGCTAAAGAGTGTGTAACAACTCACCTACCGAGTCAACTGGCCCTGAAAATGAATGACGCTTAAGCACACAACCTATACTCGACTATTAGGGCAAGGGCCAAGCCCCAATGAGTAAGAAGGCACATGGTCATTACAAAACCTAAGGCACGAGCTTGGGTCGAGTAGCCATCAGTGTAGATCTTGGCATTAGTAGTAAATATTCAAATGAAGACTTTGAAGGCCAAAGAGAGGAATGGTTCCATGTGAATGGCACTTGCATATAGGTTAGTTGATCCTAAGAGATGGGGAAAAATAGTCTAATAGTGCATCTA
The DNA here is from genome assembly GCF_002303985.1 of Durio zibethinus. Next base: position 13,243 of record NW_019168001.1, read on the forward strand.
GCATAAGCTTTGAAAGGAATAAGGTTAAAATTCTTGAACCAAGATGCAGCGATTGATGGCAACGTTAGAGAATCTAAAGACATTGGTTGGGTCCTCAAAAAGAGTTATCTTTTTTATTTCATGGCTTCCCCACCTTGGAAATGACTCAATTGTAGGTAGGGTTTGGTAGCCAAGTGAGCAACATATGTTGCTTAGTGTCTAGTGCACCCCTGACAACCCTTCAAAATTTGGAGCATCGAGTGCCATCCATGTCCGATCATACTCATAACCACATCAAGTCTCCAAGGTAAACAACCATTGGTCAATGGAACAATGTATGCACAGGAAGTCAGCAAAATGGATTCATAACCTCAAGAAAAGGATTAGCTCTAAGGACTGTGCATGGGGGTCCTATTCCTAAACCCTTCGACTATCAATGCACTATTGAGCTACTCCTATGGCAAGAGCAAGTCACCATATGTCGGTCGAGAGCCTTCCCCAAACAATGAATAGTCAACTTTGAACTAGTATAGACTAAGGGAATCTGACTATTTAATTAAAACAAAACATTACGATAGTCCCTACAAATGCTTACATAATATGATTTTTGCCCAGTGCTTTGAATGTCTAAGTGAAAAAATTCAACCAAGCATAGGTAAACGGCGGGAGTAACTATGACTCTCTTAAGGTAGCCAAATGCCTTGTCATCTAATTATTAATGCACATGAAAGGATTAATGAGATTCCCACTATCTCTATTTACTATCTAGTGAAACTACACCCAAGGGAATGGGTTTGGCAGAATTAGTGAGGAAAAAAGACCCAATTGAGTTTGACTCTAGTCTGACTTTGTGAAATGACTTGAGAGGTGTAGGATAAGTGGGAGCCTTCGGGTGAAATTGAAATACCACTACTTTTAATGCTACTTTACTTATTCTGTAAATCAAAGGTAGGGCATGACCCCTTCTTTTAAACCCAAAGCCAACCTCGATCAGTCAATCTAGGTGAAAGACATTATCAAGTAGGGAGATTGGCTGGGGTGACACATCTATTAAAAGATAATGCAAGTGTCCTAAGATAAGCTCAATGAGAATAGAAATCTCATGTAGAACAAAAGGGTAAAAGCTCATTTGATTTTAATTTCTAGTACAAATACAAACTATGAAAGCATGGCCTATCGATCCTTTAGACCATCAGAATTTGAAGCTAGAGGTGTTAGAAACCACATGGATAATTGGCTTGTGGCAGCCAAGCATTCATAGTGACTTTGCTTCTTGATCCTTCAATGTCAGCTTTTTTGATCATTATGAAGCAAAATTCACCAAGTGTTGGATTGTTCACCAACCACTGGGAATGTAAACTAGGTTTAGACTATCATAAGATAGGCTAGATTTATCTTACTGATTGCAGTGTTGCAATAGTAATTTAACCTAGTATGAAAACAATCATTGATTTGTACAATAAGTCATCGCACTTGGTTGAAAAGCCAAAGGAACAAAGCTACCGTGTGCTGGATTATAACCAAATGCCTTCCAGGAAAAATCTAGGCTTGCAATGATGCATGTGCTTGTCACCCAAATGTTGACCCACAGTAGGGGCCAATGCCCTCAAGGGCATGTGTCCTAGGTGTAGCCCTCATAGCGAACAACCACATAGGCCTCCTTAGAGCTCAATTCCCATCAAGTGGTAGGTAGAATCCTTTATAGATGACTTCAATATGTGATGGGATATTGTATATGGTAGAGTAACCCTGCTACCACATTCATTAAGATTCAACCCTTTATCGCTTCAATTTGTCCCTCCCCTCACCACACCCACTAAAGTCCTCTCACTTCATTTCTTTACACCATACCCTTCTAGGGTTAGGGATGAATGGTGTTCTCCTTTGCAATAGATTCGATCAAGGTATTTGTTATAGCCACCATGTAAACTACAATTGAATGCCTTTGGTAGTTGCTACAATGATAGCCTCACCTTTGGTGTGGGCACATGCCTCAAACTCCATCAGTGTACGCCAGCCCCTGGTGTAGGTTGTTGCCTTGAACACCATCGATAGCATGTGGCCCTTGGTTGGTGTAGGCAATTGTATCCAATACCATCGACTGATGCTGGCCTATTGTTGCCCCAAACACCATTAGTAGATGTTGGCCCTTACTATGGGATGTTGCCTCAAACACCATTGCCAAATACTGGCACTTGATATGGGCACTTGCCTCAACCACCGATAGTGCAAGCGGGTTCTTGGTGTAGGTTGTTGCCTTAAACTCTTCTTAGTAGATGCTGGCACTTGGTAGGCATGTGTACTGTGAACCTCTCACCCATAGCGCTTGCCTACCCTTCGATCACCATCAGCACTAAATGATGCTCGATGCATACGTCACATGCTCCAATCTTAAGCCAAACTCCATGTAACCTTGGATAGGGAATTGACTCTGTTTGCCTAAGTTAGCCTACAAAAGTCAAGTGCTTAACATAATTCCAACTTGTCAAAAATTGTGCTACAGTATTGGGCCTTTTAAAAGCCCACAAATCTAATCCTCCTAGGACTATGTTGAAGTGTGCCCATACCTATGTCTAACTATGCACCCATACCTCGATCATCAATGCCCATAGCTAGGTCTGATTGTGTGCTCATGCATCACTCACCAGCACCTACACCTAGGCTTGGCTTAATTCTACTGAACTTGAACATTGTGCCTAAGCCTCTAAAGTCTTGATCACTACCTATACCACTAAAAAAGGCTAGTTCCTCATGACCTAGGCCTCTAGTAGGCCTCAAGGCCTAGCTCTCTAGCTATTAAACCTATCTCGCTAGAATTGGAATTGCTCATCGACTCAGAGAGAACCCTTAGGCCAAGGCCAGCTTATAAACCATGACACATGTGTCACTAGTTGAGACTTAAGCTTTGACTCATAAGGCTCCAGGACCTAGGAATGGACTCATCCAACTTCCCACATTAGCCTTCAACTGAATTGGTGCATAGACGCTTAAGACTTCAGGGCTAACCACCCAAGCTACTACTAGACAAGCCTGCATATAGGGTGTTTAATGGAAAGCTAAAGAGAACAACAAAGATAGGCAAGAGTAAACTTGTATTACTCAAGTTATGGTATGTATAATGAGGGTGGGCACACCTCCTATTTATAGCTAAAACCCCCTTGAATCAATGGTTGACATTGTTCCTATTCTAATGCTCACAAAGAGTACAATATGTATAGGACATACAATGGGATCACAATGAATAGTTCTAAATTTAGTTGTCTACACCTATTTTGGTTTTGCTTGCACATAGGCTTACTCCCACACTCGTGCCTAGTTTTGTCTAAAAGTTGCCAAACTGGATCCCTTGGCCTGAGCTGCCTAAGCTTGTTTCAGTGCCTACAAACACATTCTAGGTCATGGTCCTACATATAGGGCCTCCATTGCACCTTTGGGCTAGTTTCCCTTACATTTTGACTTGGTCCATGTTGTCTTAGAACCACTTCCTATCTTAGTAAGAACCCTTCGAGAGTAGAATGCATGTGCAAACTAAGCCCCGGTACAGGTGCACTAGGCCTTGGTATGGGCACACCAGGCCATAGTAGACCCAACTATCATTAGGCCCAAGTAGACTTAATAGATAGAACTTTCTAGAAGGATCTGGAGACTCCCATGATAGTATAGTTCCCCACATAATTCAAACTCTTGACGTATATCTCATGTAATCTCTTTATAATCTTGGACACTATAATAGCCATTGGATTGAGTCAATCCTAGCCATTGATTCATGAGGGCTTCAACTATAAATAGAGGGCTGCCCCACCCTCATTCGGTATACAAAAACACTTGAGTGAATACATGTTATAGCATTTCCAAACATCTCTTGCTTTCTAGCTTTTTCTAGCTTTATATTACCTTTCAGTGTTCTTTTGAGTGCTCATTGCTTGAAAGTGTTTGCATGCTAACTTAGGCATACTAGGAAGGAGTCTAGCCTAAGGCCACATGGATCATTTGGTTTAAGTCCTAGGCCTATGACACATGCACATGGCTTAAGCACTATCAGGACATGTAGGCCCGTGGTCTTAGCATATGTTTCAACCACCATCAACACATGCTAGCCCTTTGTGCAGGTAGTTCCCTCAGACACCATCAACATATGCTAGGCTATGCACCATGCACACCACGATAGACAGTAGGTGGGCTCAAGCACATATTCATATTTCTGCCATGCTAATGTCATTTTTATTGCTTGTAAATTTGTATAAGTGCTCACTAGTGCCCACACCTAGGCCTGGTTCAATTTTGCCAAACATGAACATCATACTTGAGCCTTAGGAGTCTTGATCACTACTGATACCACTACTTTAGGCTAGTTCCTCATAACTTGGGTCGCTAGTAGGCCACAATGCTTGGTCCCTCTGGCTGTCCCTATCTCACTAGAACTGAAACTGCTCCTTGACTCAAAAAGAACCCATAGGCTTGGACCAGCTTGCAAACTATGACACATGCATATGCCTTAACCACCATTAATACATCTTGGCCCTTAGTTTCGACATATGCTTCGACTACCATCAACACATGTTATGTCATGCACCATCCGTGGGTATCCTAAGCTCGAGATGTGTGTCATGGGCTCTAACCTAAGACTCAGAATCAGTGTGGCCTTAGGCTTGGCATCACCTTCTTCTAGCCTAAGTCAACCTAGATCATAAGTATGCAGGCACTAGAACAATGGGAAGGACAGAATGCATAAGTTTGAGAAAAATAGAACAACAAAGGAATTGCTAGAATATACTCTATATTTTACCAAAGCAAAAGTGTAAGATGATGTACAAAGGAGGGTGACGCAACCCTCTATTTATAGTTGAGGTCCCCAGCTACACTTATGGCTAAATCTCTAGAATCAAGGAATTACAATCAATCAAAGATCACACAGATTACATTAATACACGATTTCTACTTCCTGATTTTTAAGGTCAACCAAATCCTTCAAAAGGCTCCTACTGAGAAGATCTTGCTGCACACTTCCTCTCTTGGGCCTTCTTGGATGTGGTACAGGCATCTTGTAAGCCTGGCCTTAGTCGTGTGAGCTAGCCTGCATGCTATGCAAGCAATTTAGACTTCTCTCTAAGGGCTAGTGTGCAAACCCTTGCCAATGCTCCTGGTGTGCGAGCCTCAACCTTGGCTGCTTGAGCCTATACTCTTATCTTGGTTGGTAGCTCTTCTGCCTCATTTCTTGATCAACTATGATGTTGTGGACCTCTTTCTCATATAAGGCCCAAGCTCTCAATGGCGTATGCTTTGATTCTACCCATCCTGGATCTTCTTCATCCTTAAAAAATTGCTTAAGCATGCTAACTTGGAACATCGAGTGTACCTTCAGCTTGGGTGGCATATCTAACTTGTAGGCAACCTTGCCTACTCTCTTGACTACTCAGAAAGGTCTTTCATACCTCTGGACAAGGCCTTTGTGTAGCCCTTATGGCGCACAATGGGATGCAGCTTCACCAACACCAAGTCTCTTACTTGGAATTGCATGTCCCACCTATTCTAGTTTACCCACTTCTTCGACCTCTTTGCCACTTTGTGTAGACAGACTTTGGCCAAGTCAGCTTGCTTTTGCCAAGCCTTGGCAAACTTGTATGCTATTGGATTTGGCCCTGCATAACCTGCAGCAATTGAACTGAGTGTTAGCGGTTGTTGACCTATCATGATCTCAAATGGAATCTAGTTCATTACCTCGCTCCTTTGCAAGTTGTAAGAAAACTAGGTGACATCTAATAGCTTTGGCCAGTCCTTTTGTATGGCACTCACATAGTGCCTGAGGTAGACCTCTAATAGCCCATCACATGCTCAGTCTGCTCATCGGTCTACGGATGTATGCTAGTGGAAAAGTTCAAGTCTGACCCCAATAACTTGAATAACTCGATCTAGAACCTACCCATGAAATGCCTATCCCGATCACTAACAATGGTCCTCGACACTCCCCAGTACTTCACCACATTTTTCAAGAACAATCGGGCTGCTTCCTCAACTGGGCACTCTTTGGTTGCTAGAATGAAAATCCCATACTTGGAAAACCTATCCACCACTACCATGATGCTTCCAAACCCCTCTGCTTTGGGTAGATTGACTATAAAGTCCAAAGTGATGCTTTCCCATGGTCGTTCTAGCACTGGCAATGGCTCCAAAAGATCACTTGGTTTCTTGAGCTCTACCTTGTCATGTTGGCACACAAGATAAATTTTCACATAGGCTTCCACATCTTCCCTCATGTACAGCTAGTAGTATCAGTCATCTATCAAAGCCAAGGTATGGCTCATCCCTGGGTGTCCAGCCAACCTCGAATCATGGCACTCATGCATGACTTCCCTACGAAGCATCCCATGCTACGGCATAAATAGCCTACTGCCTCTAGTGTATAATAAACCATCCTACAACCAAAATCACCTAGTCTTACCTTACTAGGCGTACTCCATGAAAGCTTGGCTGTAGGATCATGCACAAGCCCTTCTTTGATGCGTGGCACCAAAGACCCCTCTGGTTGGCTAATGGTAGCAAGGTTCACCTTTTTGCTCAGAGGGTCAACCACCAGGTTTGCCCGCCCTTCTTATACTCTATTTGGAAATCAAACTCCATAAGAAAATCTAGCCATTTCACTTATTTTGGAGATAGCTTTTTCTATGACTGGAAGTAATTGGTCACCACATTGTCCATTTTGACCACGAACCTCGACCCCAATAGGTAATGGTGCCAAGTGCGTAAGTAGTGCACCATTGCAGTCATCTCTTTCTCCTGGGCTATGTACCTATGCTTAGTCTTATTGAGCTTTTGGCTCTCAAATGCAATCGAATGTCCTTCTTACATCAACACACCCCCTATTGCATAGTCCCTTATTGCATAGTTTGATGCGTCTATATGCACCTCATACGGCTTGGCATGGTCTGGCAAGGCCAAGATTGGTTTCTCGATCATAGCATGCTTCAACCGATCAAAGGCTTCCTAGCACCCTGCACTCCACTCTCATGCTTTTTCTTTCTTGAGTAAGTCAATCAATGGCATGCTTATGGCTGAGTGGCCTTTGATGAAGGGCCTATAGTATTTGACTAGCCTAAGGAATGACCTCAACTCAGTGACCTTGGTTGGTGGTTCCCACTCCAAGATGGCATGCACATTGCCTTCATCCATGCGAATCCTGCCACCTCGCACTTTATGGCCTACGAACAGGATCTCCTACTAGGCAAATGAGCACTTCTCCTTCTTGACATATAGCTTGTGCACCTACAACACCTCGAATACCTGTCTCAAGTGGTCTACATGCTCTCCCAACATCTGGCTGTAGATCACAATGTCATTTAGATAAACCATAACAAATTGATCAAATAACAACTGAAGTACCTTATTCATGAGTGTACAGAAGGTTGCTGGGGCATTGGTGAGTCCAAATGGCATGGCTAAGAACTCATATGAGCCATACCAAGTGACATACATTGTCTTAGGCTTATCTCCCTCCATGATTCTGACCTAATAGCAGCCTAACCTCAAATCCAGCTTGGTGAACCACCTTGCACTCCCAAGTTGGTCAAACAATTTCAAAATTAGTGGGATAGGATTCTTGTTCTTGATGGTCAGCTTGTTCAAAGCCTGGTAATCTATACACAACCAAAATGACCCATCATGCTTGTATTAGAATAGAACGAGTGCACCATATGGCGTCTTAGATGGCCTGATAAAGCCAGCACCAATCAACTCTTTGAGCTGCTTTCTTAACTCCTCCAACTCTAGTGAGGACATCCAGTAAGGGGCTCTAGTTGGTGGCTTGGCCTTGGGCACCAGCTTGATCTTGTAGTCCACTTCTTTCTTATGTGGTAGCTTGCTAGGCAGCTTTGTGGGCATCACATTGCTAAAGGACTCCAGCACTTTTACCACCTTCAAGGGAGTATTGGACTTTTCCTCCCTCAGCTTCTCATACTTCAGGGCTACCAAGAAGGTGTTTTCTTCCCTATTCACTACCTTGGTAAATTGAATGGCTGACACCACCTTAGACTCAATCTCGAACCTTTAGCTCAATGGTACAAGGCATTGGCACTATGCATCTAGAATGTAAATACAATTGGCAAAAGGCACAAGAAGGCATTAATCCGAACAAGGAAATCCAACCCAATCATAAACTCATAGTCATCTAAGGGTATTACCTCATTGGTTTCCTTGCCCTTGTAGTCTCTAAGCTATAACTCCACTCCTCGTGCTACTCCAATGGCTAGAACTTCCATGGAGTTCACTGTCTTGATGGTACTAGTCCCTTTCTACCCCTTCAATCAGAGCTTTTAGGTTTAAACCCATAAAATAAACAAGTGCGAGGCACTTGTGTCCACCAGTGCACTCACCTTTTGACCCGTAACCATCATATCAACAAACATCAAGCCTTTGGTTTGTAGCTCCCCTTACTTTGGATAGTATTAAGCACCAACGACCCAAGATTTGCTACCCTTACCATTGGCTCCTCATCAAACTCTTTGTCTACAATAGCCAGCTTACCCTTTTATGGGCAGTTACAAGCTATGTAGCTCCTTCCACATCGATAGCATATGAGTGGCTCTCAATCCCCTTTTGCCATTCACTTCCCTGCTAATGGCTTCATTTTGCCATCTTTGTCCAAATGGTCTCGATCCCCATCCTTGGACTGCCAGTCACAATCCCTTCCCTTGGATTACTTCTCTTAGCCCCTCTTGTCCTTGCACTTTCCCTTCGGCTTGAAAGACTCAACTTGTTCAATGGTTTGAACTCCTCCAAGGACTCAGTAGTAATCATGGCTTTAGCCAAGTCATGAACTCCCTGCCTTTGTAGCTCGTGCTTCTATCATGGTCCTAATGTGAAGTCAAGAATCCTACATCAGTTAAGTACTAGAGTTGGTCTTGGGATATAAGGGTTCACACCTCTTCCTCCTTGTGAGGGGCCTTTTGTGGGACAAAACTATAAGGCCAGAAGGGCCAGAGTAGACAATACCTTACAAGGGTGTGAACCATAGTAAATAGGTTGATCTAAGACGCTAGATGAGTGCATAATTAGATCTTGGAGCCACATGGGCCTAGAGATTAAGTCTTGATCTGTGACAAGTGAAATCAAAGCCAACTTTATAGGGTACTAGAGATGTACCATAGAGGACAGTGGGACCTTATTAGAGTAGGGAAAGATGTCACGATCCTAAAGTGAAGTCAAGAATCCCACATCAGTTAAATACTAGAGTTGGTCTTGGGATATAAGGGTTCACACCTCTTCCTCCTTGTGAGGCACCTTTTGTGGGATAAAACTATGAGGCCAGAAGGGCCAAAGCAAACAATACCTCACAAGGGTGTGAATCATAGTAGGTAGGCTAATCTAGGACATCAGATGAGTGCATGCCCGGGTCCTAGAGCCACGTAAGGTTAGAGATTAAGTCTCAATCCATGGCACTTCACCCACAGCTTCAACCTATCCATGAAAGCAAATAGGCCTTCTATCTCACTCAGATCCAAAATCTAAAGCATTAGTTCAGAGAATTTTGGGACATAGTCCTTTATCTCCCCTTACTGGGTAAGCTTGCACAACTTCGCTTGGGCTTCATCATTGGCATACTTTAAGTAGAACTACTCTCTGAACTCTTTTCTAAACTTTGCCCAGGTTCCAATCATGGCACGCCATACCTCACATCATCACACTTGCACCTTCATCACAAGGCAACATTAGTAAGATACATTGATGTAGTGCTTACCTCGGTAGCCTCATTGTACATGCTGATAGCCTAGAAGTACTGCTTCATGCCCCATAAGTAGTTGTCTACTTCTTTGGTAGCCCTAGTCCCCTTGAACCCTTTAGGCTTGGGGATCTACACACGGGTCTTAAATGCTCTAGCAAACATGCCATTCCCTATGGCAGTTTTACACGCAGCGAACTCACTCCTGAGCTCCTTTATCTCTTTACACATGGCCTTTATGCCATCATATATGGTCTCCACTTAGGTTTTCAAGGTCTTGTTCCTTTAGGTGATCACATCCAGGCCTTGATTGAGAGCAGCTTGTAACTTACCCTTGAGCTCTTCTTTCATGGAGTCTAGCGCTTTAATATGAGTCTCCACATCATCAAGCTTCTCCTTCATGTCACCCATGGTCACCTCTCCCTTGGACAACCTCCCATCCATGGTAGACCAGAGGTCTCTTGAACTAGCCTTCTTGCCTCTTCCGCACCCTTGCTCCTGGGCCTCTGGTTGTTAGCTAGCCACATCACTCTGGGAAGCCATCTCCTTGACTACGATCTAACCTACACACACAAAAACGTAGAACCAAAACTACTCTGATACCAACTGTCACAGGCTCTAACCTAAGACTCAAAATTCATGTAGCCTTAGGCTTGGAATCACCTCCTTCTAGCCTAAGTCAGCCTAGAACTAAAGTGTGCGAGCACTAGAACAATGGGAAGGACAGAACACACAAGTTTGAGAAAAACAAAAAAGCAAGAGAATTGCTAGAATATGCTTTGTATTTTACTAAAGCAAAAGTGTAAGATGATGTGCAAAAGTGTAAGATGATGTATAAAAGAGGGTGAGGTGACCCTCTATTTATAGTTGAGGCCCCTAGCTACACTTATGGCTAAATCACTAGAATCAAGAATTACAATCAATCAAGGATTACACATATTACATTAATACAGGATTCTATTTTCTGATTTTTAGGGTCAACCAAATCCTCTAGAAGGCTTCTATTGATCCTATGCACTTTTAGAAGATCTTGCTATGCGCTTCCTCTTTTGGGCCTTCCTGGATGTGGTGCAGGCATCATACAAGCCTAGCCTTGGGCATGCAAGCTGGCCTGTATGCTGTGCGGGTGATCTGGACTCCTCACCAAGGCCTAGTGTGTAAACCCCCACCAATGCTCCTAGTGCACCAACCTTAACCTCAAGTGCTTGAGCCTGTGCTCCTAGTGCTCTCGCCCAAGGCATGACACGTGCACCATGCACACCATAACTGGGCAGTAGGTGGGTCCAACCATATCTTCATATTTCTACCATGCCAAAGCCATTTTTATAGCTTGTAAATTCATATAAGTGCTCAGTAGCACCCACACATGGGCCTAACTTAATTTTGTCAAACATGAACACCATGCTTAAGCCTCTAAAATCTTGATCACTACCTATACCTTTGTTCTAGGCTAGCTTTCCGTAACCTGGGCCTCCAGAAAGCCTCAAGGCCTATCCATCTAGCCATCAAACCTTGTTTTGCTAGAACTAGAATTACTCCTTGACTTATAGAAAACCTATGGGATTAGACTAGCTTGTGGACTATGATACATGCACATGCCTCAACCACCATCAAGATATGTTGACCTTTAGTCTTAGGTCATGCTTTGACCACCATTAAAACATGTTGGCCCTTTATGTGAGTAGTTCCCTTGAACACATTGGCACATGTTAGGCCACTTACCACACATAGGTATCCTAGGCTCGAGCTATGCACATACATGCCACGATCAGGCAATAGGTGGGTTAAGGCACATCTTTATATTTCTACCATGCCAATGCAATTTTTATAGCTTGTAAATTCATATAAGCACTCACCAATGCCTATATCTATGCTTGGCTCAATTCTATTAAACCTAAACACCATACCTGAGCCTTTAGAGTCTTTATCACTACCTATACCACTATTTTAGGGTAGTTCCCCATAACTTGGGCCTCTAGTAGGCCTCAAGGCATGGTCTTTATGGCTGTCAAACCTTATCCTACTAGAACTAAAACTATTCCTTAACTCAAAAAGAACCCCTAGGCTTGGACCAGCTTATGGACTATGACACATCATATGCCTTGACCTCCATCGACATCGAAGGACCTTTAGTGAATGCACATGCCTTAACCACCATCGGGACTTGTTGGCCCTTTATCTCAACACATGCTTTGACCCCTATTGACACATGCTAGCCTTTGTGCACACAATTCCCTCAAACATAATCAACACATGCTGGCCTCACACCATGCGTAAGTATCCTAGGCCTAGGCCATGCACCATGTGCACCATGATTAGGCAATAGGTGGGTTCAAGCACATCATCATATTTTAGTTGTGCCAATGACATTTTTATGGCTTGCAAATTCATATAATGGTCCTTTAAGCCTTCATATGAAGTTTAGTGGCAAGATGACTCATTTTCTATTTTTCACAAATTTTTAAATTTTTCTCGATTTAGATTTTTTGAAATTTTTTTTAAAGGACTTTTGGCCCTAATTTTGGTATACATGATCTTTGTATTTTTATTGGCTTCCACACAAAAAATTTAGCTAAAAACTTGAAGTGTAGAAGATTTTTTGGCCATTTGAAAAAAGTGCCCCATATTTTAGACTCTTGAATGGCTACTAGCTGCAAACTTGTAAAAGCTCTTATGCTCTTTAAGAGGGTGTGAGTTGTCAAGGTTTCTTAGGGACATAAGGCCAATATAAGGGCCAAGTACCAACACCCATCGTATATAATGTGTGTACACGTCCCTGACCCCTACCTCTAATCGCTAAAACCTCTAATGCCACTGATCAAGTTCTCTAACGATGGTGCCCTTGGTAAAAAAAAGCTGAACCAGCACATGCCTAAGTCTAATATATACACTGTGGCCTAGAATCAAACTTTGACCAAGGCCTCAACCATCAATGGCACATACTGGTGCATGGTGTGGGCACATGCCTCGAACATCATTAGCATAAGTTAGCCTTCGGTATGGGCACTTGCCTCAACCACCATCGACACAAGCTAGCAATAGGTATGGGCACTTGCCTTGACCATCATTGGCATATTTTGGCCCTTGGTGTGGGCACATACCTCAATCAGCATTGGTAGTAAATGGCCTTCAATGCAGGTAATTACCTTAAACACTATCAGCACATGCTGAGCTTTAGTGTCAGCACATGCCTTGACCACCATCAAAACCTACGAAATCTTGGTGTGAGATATGCTTGTTTGAAAAAAATGTCCCCATTTCAAATGCTCTAATATCTACTATAAGCATATCTATAAAATCTCTCATACTCTTTAAGAGTTGGTTGTCTGAGCCCCCCTTTCCCCTCTATGAGGGGTGTAGGTGTACATGATGGGCTTGTCATTGCATATATCCATGATAATGTCCCTGGGGCAAAATCTAGGCCATGCTTGCCTTCTTGTCATATTGTTTGGTGACTGGTTAGTTTAGTGACCTATAGGCACCTATGGCCTTGACCAGTTAACATGCATGCGAAAAAAGGGCTCGGTTGTGCTAAGCTCAAGCCCGTGCCTGTGACACAAGCTAGGAGCTTAAGCTTAGCTGTCATGCAGCCTTAGGTGGGAAACTACCATCTGTATGCCTAAGTCAGCCTTTAAACCAACTTGGTGTCGTGCACTAATTGACTATGTCATGCACTTATGTTAGAACTCGACTAACCTCCTAAGAGTTTAGGAGAAAGCTAGGAAGGAAATGGTCAAGGCAAGAGTAGTTTATTTACTTGATTAGGTATGTACACTTACTATTTGAACACAGTCCCTATGTGTTCTCTACAAAGGCTTTTAAGGCCTATGTCCCTAATGCTCACACTTTTGCTTTGTTATGTTGTCACTTGGCTATGGTTTATGTACAAATGAGGAAAAGGCTCTCCTATTTATACTTGAGCCCCCTTGGTACTTATGGTTACAATGAATCCAAGTGTATGGCCTTTAAGAGCTTTTTACATAGTTTTATGGTGCCTACACTTCAACACGGTAAGCTAAGGCCTTTTTAGAGATATGCTGATTTCAAGCTCCCCATTAAGCACTTGGGTTTGGAAAAGCCCAAGCATTTTCACTCAGTGCCCATACCTAGTGTGTTCCAGAGTCTTCTCTATTTAGGTGCCACTCTACCTATGGTTAGGGCCTTCTAAAGGCTTCTTCATCTATATGCTACAATGCCCGTCACTATGCCTATGCTTGGTCCTTCTGAAACCTTTGGTACTAGCTCACCTAGCCTACCTAAAGGCTTGTCTAACCCTTCCATGTTCTAGGCCTTTCTATGTCTAACTACCTGCACCATATCCTAGGCTGTTCTAAAACCTTTTAGCAAACAATCCTTATGCCTAACACCATGTAGCTCACCATAAGGGTACTCCTACACTCTAGCCTTGGCCTTGGCCCACACATTTGGGTAAAGTATGTGCCTTTAAGAACTTGGTCTTGAACCTACCTAAAGCTTCACCTCACCATCTTGAGCAAGTCCCGTCATGTGACCTTCTTGGTTGATGACTTATTCACGATCTGTGACATTCTTCCCCATTTGTTCTAGCAATGCCTTTGTTTCTAAAGGAATGCCAATCTTTCACCACACTTGCATGTTAGATCAATGTTTGCCTTTTATCCCAATGGCTTTTGGCACCTAATCATGATCATCTTTTTCTATTACCTTGACACTGATGTGTCTATTATTAAACTAACTTTTTCCTTAGAGTCACCCACTATGCACTTTGATAAAAAGGGTCTAGTTGATCTCTTTAGTTTGACTGGTGGCTTTCTATGTCCACACTCCACTAATCCTATTAGCTTGATTGGTGGCTCTTTGTAGCCACACCATTATCACCTTTATCAAGAACTCGAAAGATTTGCTCCTTTTAGCTCAATCAAATAGCACTGAGCCTCAACACACCATTGGAGTCTTTAAAGTGCTGATTGCAACCATTATTCTTGCCATTAGACTCCTTATAAGTCTTTACAATGGCTACAAGCTTCTTCTATTATAGGCAATCTCTAGGCCTATGTGATTTTAAACACAAAAAGTATGTAAACGTAATGGCTTTCTTATTTTTTTCCTTGTTAGACTCCTCGACCCTTTCCTTACGATAATAAAGCTTCTCCTTCAAACCTCAATCTTTTGATGAAGAATGATTACTCTTATCTCCCCCACTTAAGCTGTTGTCCCTAGTCTCGGGAGAACTTGGTGCATTCATACTCAACCAATGATTTAGAAATTACAATTGCCTAACTCAAGTCTTGGACCCTATGCCACTTTAACTCGATTCTTGCCCATGGCTTTAACCTATCAAGGAAGTAAACAAGGCTTCTTGCTCACCCATGTTGGGAATCGTAAGTGACAATTTTAAGAACTTCTGACAATAGTCTTACAGTCTTTCCATTTGAATGAGCCGATGAAACTTCACCCAAGCTTCTTTTTCTCATACTTTAGTTTAAACTGTCTCATTAGCTTCCCTCACAAATTGATCCCATATGGTGTTGCAGTCTCCCTTACTGCATGCTATTACACCTCTGATAGCACTATAAGAGGGCCACATCAATTAAGTTCATGGCAATAGTGCTTACCTTAGCCTCTTCTGTTATACCAGCCACTCAAAAGTACTACTTTATGCTCCACATGAAGTTGTTGACTTCTTTGGCTGAGTGACTTCTCTCGAATGGCTTTGGCTCATGCACTTTCATTGTAGGTTTGGTAGCTTGAAATGCAACAAACTCCAGCCCAAGTTGCTCTATTTCTTCCTGTAAGGCTGCCACTTGAGCCTCTAGAGCTTCATTATACTGTGTGAGCACTTCTATCTTTAGAGTCAAGGCATCATGCATCTCTTCTTTGAGCTCTTTCTATATCAAGTCTAACTCTTGGATGCAATCTTCAATGTCCTTGAACTAATCCATCAAATCTCCCATGGCACATTTTACCAACTAAAAGTCCATGGATGACAATAGATCCTTCGAACTAGCCTTTCTCCTTTTGTTATGGGTGGGGAACCCTTTTGCACTTTACTAGTGCACTTCACCTGAAGGTTACTAGCCATGCTTTGGCACATGCACCACAATTGCAAAGCTCAGACTAAGGATTTTCCACAATTTCATTAAGAGCACTCAAGTGTTTTCGTGCCCTATTCTTAGCACCAACAGCCAACAATCACCCATAAAACACTTCCCATTACAAGTCTATAGCATAATTGACACACTAACACTCAAGCTGTGCATGCACTAGAACTAACACCAACACTGATTGTAACCAAGGTTTGAAACCTACTTTAATACCAATTCCAATTAGAATTGGCTTGATACCAATTGTCATAGGCTAAGAGCTTAAGCCTGGCAACCATGCGACCTTAGGTAGGAAACTATCATCCATGTGCCTAAGTCAACCTTTAAAAGGACTCGGTGCCATGCACAAACCAACTGTGTTATGCACTTGTGCTAGAACTTGACTAACCTTTTAAGAGTTTAGGAGAAAACTACGAAAAAAATGGTTAAGGCAAGACTAGTTTATTTATTTAATAGGGTATGTTAGTCCCTATGTGTTCTCTATAAAGGCTCTTAAAGCTTAAGTCCCTAATGTTCACACTCATGCTTCCATATGTTTTCATTTAGTTATGGCTTTTGTATAAATGAAAGGGAGGCTCTACTATTTATACTTGAGCCCTATTGGTACTTATGGTTACAATGAATCAAACTATATGGCCATTGAGGCCCTTCTAGACAGTTCTAGGGTGACCAGGCTCTAACAAGGTCGGCTAAGGCCTTTCTAGAGATATGCTAGTCTTAGGATCCCTACAGAGCCCCTAAGTTTGGAAGAGTTCAGCACTTCCAATGAGTGCCTGCACCAAATGGGTTCCAAAGTCTTTTCCATCTGAGTGCCACTTTACCTATAGCTAGGGTCTTCTAAAGGCTTATTTGTCTAGGTGCTATAGTGCCTATCCATGTGCCCATGCCTAGCCCTTCTGAAACCTTTGGTGCCCATGCACTTGGTCTACCTCCAGGCTTCTCTAAACACTTCCATACCTACATGCATAGCCCATCTCTAGGTGGTTCTAGGGTTTTTTGTACCTAACTACTTGTCTTACATCCCGGGGTATTCTAAAACCTTCTAGTAAGTAATTTTTATACCTAACACCTTGTAGCTCACTATGAGTGTACTCTTACACTCTAGCCCTAGCCTTAGCCTGCACACTTGGGTAAAATATGTGCCTTTAGGACCTTGGTCTCAATCTTTCCTAGCGCTTTGCTTGCACCATCTCGAGCAAGTCCTATAATATGACCTTTTTAGTCTAGAACTCATGTACGATCTATAATATTCTTTCCCACTTGTGCTAGTAATGCCCTTGTTGCTAAAGGAATGTCAATCCTCCATCGTACATGCACATTAGTTCATTGTTTGTCTCTTATCTCGATGGTCCTTGGCACCTAATCATGATCATTCCTTTCTCTTACCTTAATAGTGACAGTTTGTTGCCAAACCAATTTTTGCTTGATCACCCCTATACACTTTAATGAAAGGGTTTGCCTAATCTTTTTAGTTCAACTAGTGGCTCTTCATGACCACACTCTACTAATCTTATTTGGCTTGACTGGTGGCTTTCCGTAGCCACACCATTATCACCTTCATCGAGAGCTTGAGAAGTTCGCTCCTCTTGGTTCATCCGAATAGCACCAAGCCTTAACACACCATTAGAGTCTTCAACGTGCTAATTGCTACCATTATTCTTGCCATTAAACTCCTTATAAGTCTCCACAATGGCTACAAGCTTCTTCTATTATGGGCAATCCCTAGGTATATGTGATCCTGAACATAAGAAGCAGCTAAAGGTAATAGCCTTCTTACCTTTGTCCTTGTTAGGCTCCTCGACCCTTCCATTGTGATGTTGTGGCTTCTTCTAACCTCATCCTCTAATGAAAAGCAGTTACTCTTGTCTCCCCTACTTAAGCTACTGCCCCTAGGCTTAAGGAACTTGCTATGTTGATACTTAACCAACGATTTGGCAACTATAATTGCCTAACTCAAGTTTTGGACCTTATGCTACTTTAGCTCAATTTTTGTCCACGACTTTAACCAATCAAAAAAGTAGAACAAGGCTTCTTGCTTGGCTATGCTAGGAACCATAAGTGATAGTTTCAAGAACTCTTTATAATAGTCTCACACTCTTCCCTTTTGAGTGAGTTAGTGAAGCTTTGCCTGAGCTTTTTCTTTTGCATACTCTAGCTTAAACTGTCTTATTAGTTCCCTCACAAATAGATCCCATGTGGTGATTGTAGTGTACCCTTGCTGCATGTTATTGTACCTTTGATGCCACCACAATAAGGCCACATTAATTAAGTACATGGTAGCATGCTTGCCATGGCTTTCTTCACTGTACTAACCACTAGGAAGTACTACCCCATGGCCCACATGAAGTTGTCAACTTCTTTAGCTGAATGACTTCTCATGAATGGCTTTGGGTTAGGACTTTCACCCTAAGTCCTAAACCCTTGTTTGTAACTATGCAACTTGAAATGCAACAAACTCCTACTTGAGTTACTCTAGTTCTTCTCATAAGGCTACCACTTGAACCTTTAGAGCTTCATTATGTTGGGTAAGCAATTCTATCTCTTGAGTTAAGACACTGTGCATCTCTTTTTTAAGTTTTTCCTATGCCAAGTCTAACTGTTGGATGTAATCCTCAATGTCTTTAAATTGATCCTTCAAATCTCCCATGGCTAACTTTCATTTTGCCAACCGAGAGGACATGGATAATAATAGATCCTTTGAACCACTCTTTTTCTCCTTGCTTATGGGTGGGTTACCCTCTTGAACTTCATTCATGCACTCTACTTGAAAGTTACTGGCCATGCTTTTTCATACGCACCATAATTACAAAGCTTAAACTAAGGATTTCCCATAATTTACTTAGGAGCACTCACACATATTTATGCCCCACTCTTGGCATCGACAACTAGCAATCACCCACACAATACTTCCCACTGCAAGTTTACAGCACAACTGACACATTAACACACAAGCTACCTGTGCATTCAAACTGACACCGACACTAATCGTAACCAAGGTTTGAAACTTACTTTGATACCAACTCTAGTTAGAAATAGCACTAATACCAACTATCATGGGCTGGGAGCTTAAGCCTAGCTACCATGCAACCTTAGGTGGGAAACTACCATTTGTATGACTAAGTTAATCTTTAAACCAACTAGGTGCCATGCACTAATCGATTATTTAGTTCACTTGTGCTGAAACTCAACTAATCTCCTAGGAGTTTAGGAAAAAGCTAGAAAGGAAATGGTTAAGGCAATAGTAGTTTATTGACTTGATGGGATATGTACACTTACTCTTGGAACACAGCCCCTTATGTGTTCTCTACAAAGGCTTTCAAGGCCTATGTCGCTAATGCTTACATTCTTGCTTCTCTATGTTTTCACTTGGTTATGGCTTATGTACAAATGAGGGGGAGGTTCTCCTATTTATACTTGAGCCCCTTTGGTACTTATGGTTATAATGAATCCAAATGTATGGCCATTAAGGGCTTTTTAGATAGTTCTAAGGTTTCCAAGCTTTAACAAAGTCAGCTAAGGCCTTTCTAGAGATATACTGGTTTTAGGCTACCTACCAAGCCTTTGGGTCTGGATGATTCAGGGCACTTTTGGTAAGTGCCCACACCTAATGGGTTCTAAAGTTTTCTCCATCTAAGTGCCACTCTACTCATAGTTAGGGTCTTCTAGAGGCTTTTTCTTTGGGTGTTACAGTGCCTATCACTATGATCATGCCCGGCCCATCTGGAACCTTCAATGCCCACACACCTGGCCTACCTTTAGGCTTTCTAGGCACTTTCATGCCTGTGTATATGGCCTATCTCTAGATGGTTCTAGGCCTTTCTATGTCTGACTACTTGTGCCACATCCTAGGGTGCTCTTGAGCCTTCTAACAAGTAGTCCTCATGCCTAGCATTGTGCAACTTACCATGAGTTTACTCCTACACTCTAGCCTTGGCCTTGGTCTGCACACTTGGCTAAAATATGTGTCTTTAAGACCTTGGTCTCAATCCTTCCTAGTGATTCACCTGCATCATCTCTAGCAAGTCCCGACCATGACCCTCTTGGTCTGGGACTTATACACAGTCCGTGACATCTGTGGCTGATACTACCCCAGACCCCAAACCAAGTCCCTAAATTAGGCAACAACTCCCTAGGATGGTGCAAGCAGAAGTTGCTATCTCAATCTTGGTCTTGCTAAGTCTCTCAAGTATTTGGTAATCTAGTGATCCTTTCTCATCGACCATAAGAATGCCTTGGCTAGGCCAAGCCCATGCATGTAGCCAATGTTGTCTCTGTTAGTGCATTGAGGCCCATGCAGTGTTAACATCCTAAAAGAATGCTATGTGGTTGATCCTGCCAGTGTCAAAAGCTTGACTCAAATGACCATAGTAATTCTAGAGTTAATACGTGCAACAAACCCCAACTTCTAAAAGGGATGCATTTATTAGATAAAAGGTTGATGCGGGCTTTGACCATTGCTTTAATGATTCATAGTAACTCAACAAATCACGCGACCTTTATGCCGGTGACGCATCATTCAAATTTCTACCATATCAACTTTTGATGGTAGGATAGTGGCCTACCATGATGGTGAAGGGTAACAGAGAATTAGGGTTCAATTTCGAAAAGAGATCTTAAGAAATGACTAGCAAATCCAAAGAAGGTAGCAAGTGTTAAAATTATCCAATCTTGACATAGGGTGGTAGTCAAAAGAAATAACAATATCGGGCTTTATGAGTTTGGTAATTGAAATAAGTACAATATAAATTCTTTAATAAGGATCCATTAGAGGGCAAGTCTGGTGCTAGTAGCTATGGTAATACCAATTTTAATGGGATATATTTAAGTTGTTGCAGTTAAAAAGCTCATGGTCAAAATTAGGGTTGGGTCATTTGGTATGCCCATGGTGAGCATCGATCTACTCATCCCTCTACTAGAGACGTGCTCCTAGCCTTAACCAATTGATCATTCCTCTAGTGCTATTATTTTGAAAAAATTAGAGTGCTCAAAGTAGGCCTATGCTTGTATACATTAGCATAAGATAACATCATAGGATTTCTATCCTATTGTGGTGGCCTTTGAGATCAAAGTAATGATTAACAAGGACAGTCGAAGGCATTCGTATTTCATAGTCAGAGGTGAAATTTTTGGATTTATGAAAGATGAACAATTGTGAAAGCATATACCAAGGATGTTTTCATTAATCAAGAATGAAAGTTTCAAGCTTGAAGATGATCAAATATCATCCTAGTCTCAACCATAAATGTGTCGACCAAGGATCGATGGATGTTACTTTCAGGACTTCGTCAGCACCTTATGAGAAATCAAAGTCTTTGGGTTCTAGAGGGAGTATGGTTACAAGGCTAAAACTTAAAGGAATTGATGGAAGGGCACCACAAAGAGTGCAACCTATGGCTTAATTTAACTCAATATAGGGAAACTTACCAGGTCTAGACATAGTAAAGATTGATAAACTGAGAGCTCTTTCTTGATTCTATGAGAGGTGGTGCATGGTAGTTCTTAGTTGGTGGATTGATTTGTCTAGTTAAATCCATTAACGAACAGGACCTCAGCATGTTAACTAGCTACATGGAGGTGATCCTTTGTGGATAGTTTCTTAGAGGGACTATGGTTACTTAAGCTAAGAAAGTTTGAGGTAATAATAGGTTTGTGATGCCCTTAGATGTTCTGCGTTGCACGTGTGCTACACTGATGTATTCAATGAGTCTACAACCTTAGCTAACAGGTTTGAGTAATTTTTGAAATTTCATCATGCTGGGGATAGTAAGTACAAGTCAACAACTTATGTTGACTACATCCTTGCCCTTTTTACACACTGCCCATCCTACTAATTGAATATCTAGTGAAGTGTTTGGATCATGGTGACGTGGATGGTTTGCTACCTATGACATCATGGGAAGTCCACTGAACCTTATCATTTAGAGGAAAGAAAAGTTGTAACAATGTTTTTGTAGGTGAACTTGGGGAAGGATCATTATCGAAACTTGCTCAACGAATGACCCACAAATGTGTTAATGAAGCACTGAGAGGCCAAGCATGCCTTCATGCCCTGAGCCTTTTCTAGCCCTGAGCGTGTGCGATGATCAATTTGTTTTGCCTCTCAAGTGGGAAAAATGATTGGTATCATCGTCTGTGGCCAAATAATGAGCCCTCGATGCATATCGCACTAACGAACTAGAATGAAAAAGAGAGCGCGTGATGTTGCTATCCCTTTCGCAGTGTGTTCGTAAGTGGCACCGTGACTCCTTTTGCATGGAAAACCAAAATGACTCTCCGCAATATATATCTCGGGTCTCTCATTGATGAAAAACGTAGCAAAATGTTATACTTGGTGAGAATTGCAAAATCCCATGTGTAGAAAAATTCTTGTATTTTTGTTGGCATCCACAAAAACATTTAGCTAAAAAATCAGTGTAAAAGATTTTATGGCCATTTGAAAAAAGTGTCCCCATTTCAGACACTTAAATGGCTACTGATTGTGAATCGTAAAAGCTTTTATGCTCATTAAAAGGGTGTGAGTTATTGAGGTTCATTGGGGGATAGGGGGCTAATATAAGGGCCAAGGACCAGCACCCACCACACATCATGTGCGCACACCCCCTGGCCCTCCACCTCTAATCATTGAAACCCCCATTGCCATTATTCAGTTCTTTGATGATGCTATGGCAATTGGAGTAATGATTAATAGGGATAGTCAAGGACATTCGTATTTCATAGTCAAAGGTGAAATTCTTGGATTTATGAAAGATGAACAACTATGAAAGCATTTGCCAAGGATGTTTTCATTAATCAAGAATGGAAGTTGAAGGCTCAAAGACAATTACATACTATCTTAGTCTTAACCATAAACGATGCCAACCAAGGATCAATGGATGTTACTTTTAAGACTCCTCTAGCACCTTATAAGAATCAAAGTCTTTGGATTTCAGGTGGAGTATGGTCATAAGGCTGAAACTTAAAGGAATTGATGAAAAGGCACCACTAATAGTGGAGCCTACGGCTTAATTTGACTCAACACATGGAAACTTACCAAGTCTAGACATACAAAGGATTGATAGATTCAGAGCTCTTTTTTTATTCTATAGGTGGTAGTGCATGGTCATTCTTAGTTGGTGGAGCGATTTGTTTAGTTAATTCAATTAATGAACAAGACCTTAGCCTACTAATTAGCTATGTGAAGGTGAACCTCCATGGCTAGCTTCTTAGAATGACTATGGCCTTTCAGGCTAAGGAAGTTTAAGGCAATAATAAGTCTATGATACCCTTAGATATTTTAGGCCACACACATAATACACTAATGTATTCAATGTATCTATAGCCTTGGTTGATAGGGCTGGTTAATCTTTGAAATTTCAACATGATAGGGATAGATCATTGCCATTGTTAGTCTTCAATAAGGAATTCCTAGTAAGCGTGATTTATCAACTTGTATTAACTGCATCCCTAACCTTTGTACACACCACCTGTCGCTCCTACCAATTGAATGGTCCTCGAAGTATTCAAATCATGGCAACATGGATGGTTTACTGCCTGCGACACATTAAGAAGTCCACTAAACTTTATCGTTTAGAGGAAGAAGAAGTCATAACAAGGTTTTCTTAGGTGAACTTGTGGAAGGATCATTGTTGAAACTTGTTTAATGAATGACACGTGAATATGTTAACAAAACATCGATGGGGTGATGTTGCCTTTATGCTCCAAGGCTTTTTCGATTATAGGTGTGCACAATGGTCACTTTTTTTTGCTTGTCAGGTGAATGAAACAATCAGTGTCATCACTTGTGGTCGAATAATGAATCCCTAGCATGAATTACACCAAGGGATCGAAATGAAAAAAAGCGTGTGTGCCATTGTCATCGGTTCACATTACATGTATGGGTGGCACCGTGACTCCTTTTGTCATGAAAAACCAAAATGACTCTCAACAATGGATATCTCGACTCTCGCTTCGATGAAGAACATAGTGAAATATGATACTTGGTGTGAATTGTAGAATCCTATGAGCCATCAAGCCTTTGAATGCAAGTTTAACCCCAAGCCATTAGGCTAGGGGCCTGATTGCCTGCGTGTCATGCATCATCACCCCCTCTAACCCCCCACCCATTGGGCTTTGAGCAAGGGGTAAAAGATGGCCTCTTATGATCTTGTCAGTTGTCATTGGCCCAAAAATGAGTCCCTAGTAATGATAGTGTTGTGACCATTACTGGTAAAGCTCCCAGCATGCATTGTCTCTAGTGACGAGCATTTATTGTCCATCTAAACCCCATCAGACCTCTCGCATCACTCAATCAATGCACGCATTGTGACCCTAGGTCAGGCAAGATTACTCTTTGAGTTTAAGCATATCAATAAGTAGAGGAAAAGAAACTTACCAAGATTCCCCTAGTAACGATGAGCGAATTGGGAAAAGCCTAACTTGATAATTGGTCACCTTTGATGTCCAAATTGTAGTCTAGAGAAGCATCTTTAATGGTGGACTGGGCCCAATCCACTAGAAAGAGGTACTGGTGAAAGCCCCATTATGCCTAGACCCTATCACACCATGAGGCGCTATCTACGAGTCAAGTTGTTCAGGAATGTAGCCCTAATCAGGTAGTAAATTCTATCCAAGGCTGAATACAAGGAAGAGACCAATAATGAACAAGTATCGTGAGAGAAAGATGAAAAGGACTTTAAAAAAAGAGTCAAAAAGTGCATGAAATTATCGGTAGAGAAGTAGATGAAGGCTAAGGATGCATCTCAATTAGATGTGAAATGGCGAGAGTTAGTCCACCAATCGACTTGGGGCATGGATCGATGCAGATCATGGCAATGGCCCAAGCTCGAGCTTTTTATATGCCTACAGAGACATTATCGCCACTATCATGGAATGCAACACATGCCATCTAGATGTGTGTCAGCCCATATGTGCTTTTAGGGTCAACCTATAGGCTTCCCATTTGGCCCATCTTGAAACACAAACCAAGGAGTCTAACATGTGTAAGTGAATGAGCTAGAAAAACCATAAGGTGCAAGGAAACTAATTGGTAAGATCCCTTACAAGTGCACTACTAACCAACCTTGATCTTTTGAATTACGCCTAAATGAGGCAGAGGCAGAGGAAACTCTGGTGGAGGCCCACAGCAATGCTAACATGCAAATCATTCGTCTGTCTTAGGTATAGGGTGAAAAACTAATTGAAATGTCTAGTAGCTAGCTCCCTCTAAAGTTTCTCTCAAGATAGCTAAAGCCCTTAGCAAGTTGTATCAAGTAAAGCCAATGATTAGAGGCATCGGAGGTGCAACACCCTTGACCTATTCTCAAACTTTAAATAGGTAAGAGGGTGAGGCTACATCATGGAGCCGTTCCATGGAATCATGAGCTCCAAGCGAGCCATTTTGTTAAGTAGAACTGGTGATGCAGGATGAACTAGAAGTTAGGTTACGATGCCTAACAACATGCTAACCTAGAACCCAAAAAGGGTGTTGGTCAATTGAGACAATAAGAGAGTGGTAATAAAAGTCAAAATCCACTAAGGAGTGTGTAATAACTCACCTGCTAAATCAACTAGCCCTAAAAATGGATAGTGTTAAGCACACAACCTATATATGGCTATTAGGGCAAGGGCTAAGCCTTAATGAATAGCAAGGTGTGGGGGCACCGTAAAACCCAAAGCATGAGCAGAGCAACCATTAGTATAGATCTTGGTGGTAGTAGCAAATATTCAAATAAGAACTTTAAAGGCTAAAGAAGGGAAAGGTTCTATGTGAATAGCACTTGCACATGGGTTAGTCAATCCTAAAAGATGGGGAAAGTTCATCCGATAGCACGTCTAGCACAAGCTTTAAAAGGGAATCAAGCCAAAATTCTTAAACCAAGATGCGGTGACTAATGGCAATGTTAAGGACTCTGAAGATATTGGTGGGGGCCTCAGGAAGAGTTATCTTTTTTATTTAATGGCCTGTCCACCTTGGAAATGGCTTAACCAAAGGTAGGGTCCAACAACCAAAAGAGTACTACACGTTGCATGGTGTCTAATGTGCCCCTGGTGACCTTTGAAAATCCAAAGGACCAACTATCATCCATGCCCAGTCATACTCATAACTGCATCAGGTCTCTAAAGTGAGTAGCCTCTGGTCGATGAACCAATATAGGTAAAAGATGTCGGTAAAATGGATTTGTAACCTTAGAAAAAGGGTTGGCTCTGAAGGCTAGGCATGGGGGTCCCAATCTTGAACCCATCGGCTACTGGTGCACTACTCGAGCTACTCTTACAATGAGAATGGGTCATCACATGCCTGCTAAGGGATGGATTAGAATGGCTCCCTTAGGGGTCTTTCCTATATGACGAATAGTTGGCGCAAAATTGTTATGGACAATGGGAATCCAACTATTTAATTAAAACAAAAGCATTGCAATGGTCCCTACGGATGCTCACTCAATGTGATTTTTGCCCAGTGCTCTGAATGTCAAAATGAAGAAATTCAACCAAGTACAGGTAAATAGTGGGAGTAACTATGACTCTCTTAGGGTAACCAAATGCCTCATCATATAATTAATGACATGCATGAGTGGATTAACAAGATTCTCACTATCCCTATCTACTATCCAACAAAACCACAACCACGGGAATGAGCTTGGTAGAGTCCAACTTTGTGAAATGACTTGAAAGGTATAGGATAAGTGGGAGCCCTTGGGCAAAATTGAAATATCATAACTTTTAACATTATTTTACTTATTCCATGAATCAAAGGTGGGGCATAACCCCTTCTTTTGGAACCAAAACTGCCCTTGGTCGATTAATCCAAGCAAAAAACCTTGTTAGGTGGGGAGTTTGGCTAAGGCAGCACATTTGTTAAAAGATAATGCAGGTGTCCTAAGATGAGCTCAACAAGAATAAAAATCTTGTGTGGAACAAAAGGGTAAAAGCTCATTTGATTCTATTTTCCAGTATGAATACGAATTATGAAAGTGTGGCCTATCGATCCTTTAAACCTTTAAAATTTGAAGCTAGAAGTGTTTGAAAAGTTACCAGAGGGATAATTAGCTTATGATAACCAAGCATTCATAGAGACATTGCTTTTTGATTCTTTGATGTTGGCTCTTCCTATCATTTTGAAGTAGAATTCACCAAGTGCTAGATTGTTCACCCACCACTAGGAAACACGAGCTAAGTTTAAACTACCATGAGACAGGTTAGTTTTACCCTACTGATGGTAGCGTCACACCTAGTATGAGAGGAACCATTGATTTGCACAATTGGTCATCATGTTTGGTTGAAAAGTTAGTAGTGTGAAGCTACCATGCACTAGATTATGACTGAAAACCTCTAAGTCAGAATCCAGGCTAGAAATAATGCACACACCCATCACTCGATTGCCAACCTATAGTAGGGGCCTATGGCCTTCAATGGCACATGTCATAGGTGTAGCCCTTATGGTGGACAAGCCACACGGGCCTCCTTAGGGCTCAATTCCCATCGAGTGGTGGGTAAAATCCTTTACAGATGGCTTAAATGTGTGACAAGGTATTGTAAGTGGTAGAGTGGCCTTGCTACCATGATCCACTAAGATTCAACCTTTCATCACTTCGATTCATCCCTCCCCCATTTCACACCCACTAAAGTCCACTCATTTCATTTTTTTACACTGCATACCTTTGGGGTTAGGGATGAATGGTGTTCTCTATTGCAATCGATTTGGCTGGGCGATGACATCCCTCCCTTATGAGTCCAAGTAAACAACAACCAAATACCTTTGGTATTTGTTACAGGGAAGGGCTTGCCCTTGGTACAGGCACTTGCCTCGAACTCCATCAGCACATACTAGCCTTTAGTGCAAGTTGTTGCCTCAAACACCATTGATAACATCTAGCCCTTGGTTGGTGTAGGCAATCGCATCAAACATAATCGACAGATGCTAGCCTATTGTTGCCTTAGACACCATATACAGATGCTAACACCATGGTGCGGGATGTTGAATCAGACACCATTGCCAGATGCTGGCACTTTATGTGAGCACTTACTTTAACCATCGTCGGTGCAAATAGGGCCTTGGTGTAGGTTGTTGCCTTGAACATGTCTTTGGTAGATGTTGGCACTTGGTATGGAATGTGTATCATGACCCTCCCACCTTAAGGCACTTGTTTGCCCCTCGATCACCATCAGCACCAAATAGTGCTCGGAGTATATGTCACGGGTGGTCTTAAGCCCAAACCCCATGTGACCTTATTTATGGAATTGACTCCATTTGCTAGAGGTGTAAAATGATACATTAGTACTCACTAGCTATTTGGGTCCCACTCTAAAATAAAATTCAATTTGGGCTTGGTTATTATCGAGTCAAGCCTCGAACTTGAGTAGGCTAGACATTATCGATCGGAGCCCAAGTTCGATCATTCTTATTCCTACTTGGTAGCTCACGGAGCCTAATTGATCCTTCTTATATTTATATATTTAATTATTTTATAATAAAATATCTTAAACTCGACGTTCGAGCTTAAGCATAGCTAATTAAGCTCTTGTCAATAAAAAAAATCAAGCCTAATCGAGCAAGCTCGAGTAGCTTAAATTCTATCTTAAGTCAAAATTGAGCTAAAAAATAAAACTCAATCGAGTTTGAGCTTCAAAATTTGAGTCAAGCTCGAGTCAAGTTTTGAGCTTTGAATTTTGAGTCAAGCTTAAGCTCAAGCTTAATGCTATATTGGTTTAAACTCGATCGATTACATCTTATTATCTACCTAAGTCAGCATACTAAACTCAAGTGCTTAGCATAATTCCAGCTTGTTAAAGATTATGCTACAGTACTGGGCCTTCTGGAAGCCCACAAATATGATCCTCCTAAGACTGTGTTTAGGTGTGTTTGTACCTTGGTCTGACCATGCACCTGTACCTAGGTCTGATTGTGTGTCTGTGCATCACTCACCAGCTCTTGCACCTTGGCTTGGCTCAATTTTGTCAAC